>PYAF01001230.1:212583-264763 GCA_007407185.1 Glycine tomentella | reverse complement strand
TAAAGGATTGGATGTAATCTTCTACTTTTAAGTATCTCTTTTAATATTTATTTATGCATAAGTCTTTTCTATTTATTATTGGTAATTTTATTCCGTTCTTAACGCTTGATTCTACTTGATCACTAGTTTCATGAAATTGGATTCTAAGTTTAACTGGGAAGTACTCTTAGAATTTGAACTGAATAATTTTACTCTTTACATTACGTTGCTAGGAATAGAGCATAACGTTTAGATTGCAAATAGCATGTGATTATGATTGTAATGCTGGGTTATTTACTTCGTATACGAGGGATCGATATTCGATAAGTATCCTTAGAACTCGATTGCGAGGAATCGATTCGAGGTTAATTAATGTGTGAATCAATAATAATAGAAAATGATTTATACATGGTAATATTAATTGGATACCGAGGTATGAATGATGAAATCCAATCCTACGCTTTTCTTGAATTAATAAAAATCATTTTATTAGTTTCCGTACTTTTTAGTTATCTTTCGTTATTTCCATAAAATCATCGAAACTTCGACCATACTCGTCGTATTCAATTGTTGAATTCTATTTGGATTAACTAAGTAGCACAAGTCCCTGTGGAGATGAACTTTTATAAATTTTGTAACTTACAATGACAATTGGTACACTTGCCAAAAGTCTAACATGCCACTACAGAAAGAGAGATGTTAGCAGTAGTATATGCATTAGACAAATTTAGGTCTTGTTTAATAGGGTCTAAGGTTATCATATTTACTGACCATGTCGCTCTTAAGTACTTGATGACTAAACAGGATGCAAAGCCACGCTTGTTGCAGTGGATGTTATTATTTCAGGAATTCGATTTAGAAATCAAAGACAAGGCTGGAGTAGAGAATAAGGTAGCTGACCATCTGTCTAGAATTCAAGAAAAGGAATTGCAGGATGGACCAGAAGTAGAGATTAATGAATCCTTTCCTGATGAGCAAGTGATGGCGCTGCAACTCGTTCCTTGGTTTGCAAACATGGCAAATTTTAAAGCTGCTGGAATAATACCTGAAGACTTTAATTGACAGCAAAAGAAGAGGTTCCTTCATGATGCACGGAGGTATGTTTGGGATAATCCTTTTCTATATTTTCAATGCATTGACGGTGTATTTAGCAGATGTGTGGCTGAATCAAAAGTGCCAAAGATTCTTTGGCACTGTCGTTCTTCAAATTATGGAGGACATTTTGGAGGAAATAGGACAGCGCAAAAGGTGTTACAGAGTGGTTACTATTGGTCGACGCTTTTCAAAGATGCAAGAGATTATATAGAGAAGTGTGATAAGTGTCAGAGAACAGGTAACATATCTCGGAGGGATGAGATGCCTTTCAATAACATATTGGAGGTGGAGCTGTTTGATGTTTGGGGAATTGACTTTATGGGATCATTTCCCAAGTCATATTCTAATCAATACATCCTAGTGGCGGTAGATTATTTTCGAAGTGGGTAGAAGTCATTGCTTTACCTACTAATGATGCAAAGGTAGTTGTATCGTTCCTAAGGAAGAATATATTTACTCGTTTTGAAGTACCAAGATCAATCATAAGTGATGGAGGCACCCATTTTTGCAACAAACAATTCTCAAATTTGCTTGCAAAATATGGGGTTACCCATAGAGTGGCTACACCTTATCATCCGCAGACCAGTGGACAAGTCAAAATTTCCAATAGAGAATTAAAGAGGATTTTGGAGAAGACTGTTGGAAGTTCTCGAAAAGATTGGGCTAAGAAGCTCGATGATGCACTTTGGGCATGCAGAACAGCTTTCAAGACCCCGATAGGTATGTCACCGTTTCAGATGTTATATGGGAAGTCTTGTCATCTTCCTGTTGAATTAGAGCATAAGGCTATATGGGCTACTAAGTTTCTTAACTTTGAACTTTCTAAAGCTAATGATAAGAGATTATTGCAATTAAATTAACTTGATGAGTTCAGGTTAAATGCTTATGAGAATGCTAGATTATATAAGGAAAAGACTAAGAATTGCCATGACAAGAAAATTCACCCAAAGGAATTCGAACCCGGACAACAGGTATTGCTTTATAATTCTCGACTGAGACTTTTTCCAGGTAAGTTAAAATCTCGTTGGTCTGGTCCATTTATTATGCGTGAAGTTTATCCTTATGGAACAATAGGAATTTCTCCACTAGATAGTTACAGATCTTTCAAGGTTAACAGATGCAGGTTGAAGCTTTATTATGGAGGAAAAGTGGATAGAAACACTGTTTCTATTCCACTGAATTCACCTGAGGACTAAAGGTTTGATGCGTCAAGCTAAATGACATTAAACAAAGCGCTACTTGGAAGGCAATCCAAGAAATTTTATTGTTTTGGATGTTTTGTTTGAATTTAAATTTTTGCATTGATATTTGGTGTGTTTTCATTTTAAAGTTAGTTAGATTTTAAAAGATTTAGGTTAGTATTATTTCTACTTAAAATAAAAAATGGAAAAGCTATTCTGTGATACTGCACGCATCGCGTGAGAGTGACGCCATCCGCGCCAAGATGCAGAGAAGGGAAGTTTTGATTATGTAGGTTCACGTTGATCGCGTGAACATGGCGCCATTAGCGCCACAGTTTCTGGAACTTGGCGCGATTCGCGTGGGTGGTGGCGCGAGTCGCGTGACACTTCGAAGGCAGTTTTATCTTTTAAGATTGAAACCCTATTTTAGTGGCTTTCCATTCTTTCTTCAGCAGCCACAACCCTTGGCCTACCATGCCCACTGAGTTTCAAACATTGCAAGTCAATAAACTGCCATTAACTTCTCTTTTCAGTTACATGGTGCCCATAACCACCATTAACTTCTCTTTGCTTTGAAGTCTATAAATACATTGGCTTATTTACCTTATTCTTGTTCATTTCATTCATATTTCTAAGTAAGCACTTGAGAATACATAGTTCTTTTTGAAGTTCTTTCTTTTTGGAAGCAACGTTGTGTTTCTTTTGAAGCTCTTAATTCTTCTAAATGGCAAAGGATAAGGTACATTTTCTTCTTTTTAATCCTTTTAATTTATATTCTTTATGGTTTAGATTAGAAAGCATGTGGTTAGGACTGGTTTTGAGAAAAATTGGTAGAGGTTAGGGCAAGCAAAATGCAGTTCATATTTCTGAGTACTTATGTTTTACAGCCCATGCGAGTCGCGTGGGATTGGCGCCATCCGTACCAGCTGCAGATTCAGGGATTATTCTTTTTATATTTGAATGGTTAAGGAATTGTTTGCATATGCTTTGATTCTTTTTTACTCTATTCTATGAATAAATAAAGATGGTTAGCATGATGAGTATGTTTTAAAACACAGGATTTGTGAATTGAATAGTTAAATGCTAATTTGATTAGTTTTCCTGAGGATTCACCAATTTTGGCTGTGATCAACAGGATAGATTGGAAGACTTTGGTTAGTTTTCCTGAACCAAGTTCCAGTTCTATTTTAAAGGAGTTCTTGGCCAACGTTAACAGAGAAAATGTAGAGAGGGACAGAGTCAGTTGGATTAGAGGAGTAGAGGTTCCATTTAATCATAAGACTATTGAGGAATTTCTAGACACTGCATATTATCCATTTCAATCTTGTGCCTTCAGAAAAAATTTCTACAAGATGCAGCCTATCACAGTAGAAATGTCTATAGAGATGACATGCCTCAAATTGCATATGAGATTAGAAGAGGCATTACAGGGTTGTATACTGCATGGAAGGCAAAGTCTGGAATGGATTATGTGCCTGAGAAGTTGAAGAAGCAAGACTTGACTGGGGAGGCAGAATTTTGGCATCAGTTCAACAATCACGCCGTTATTCCATCTACTAATCTCACTGATGTGAATGTTGAGAGGGCAATCCTTCTATAAGTGCTGCTAGGCGATGACAATTTGGATATTGCCAGTATCCTGTCTGATAGGATATTGCATATGATCCACGATGGTAGCAGTAAGTCCCTCCTTGCTCATTTTTCACTGATTTCTCATCTTTGTAGGAAAGCAGGTTTGGAGATTTCTGATGAGCAACCCATGGATGTCAATATTGCATCTGTCATGACACACAAGACATATCTGGCTGCAGTATAGACTCAATGGCAGGAGCAGTTGATTAGAGCTTCTAAATTATTACCTAAGGAGATTGCTGAAAGGATTCCTCGTGCGGACATTCCTCAACTTGAAGTTCTAGCACCACCACCACCACGAGCATCTTCTTCTACTACTACTGGTGGCCCACGTCATGAACTGATTTATGAGGATTCTCAAAGTTACTTGCAGATCCAGTCTGAATTGAGGTTTCAGCAACACCACGAGTTTCTCCTGAACCTTCATAACCATCAGCTGTTGCTGATGATACTATGGAGGATTAGGAGTAACATTTCAGTTCCATGGACAATATTTTATTTGCTTTATGTTTTTATGTTTATGGTTAAGTACTTTATTTTATTTTCATTGTGTTTGGAACAATTTGGTTTGAGTTTAAATAATTTATAATTTGGACATGGTTGAATTTGATTAATTTAGTTTTAAATAAATAATTTTGTTGGATGGATGTTATGCACAAAGATGATTTTTTTTTATAATGTAGTTATGTGTTTTCCCTTGAATAGAATATTGATTGCTGGGGACAGCAATGTTTAAAATCTAGGAATGGGGAATGCATATTTTGCGTTATTTTGAAAAAAAAATATAATTGAAAAACAAAGGATATCTGACAGAATTTAGTTAACTTAGATGATTGAGAGATTAATTTTTTTTTAGATTACATAGAATTAATTAGAAATTCATTCATAAATTAAAATAGGAAATTAGAATTAATTAGAGACTAATAAGAAAAGAAATTTGGATGAGATGATGTTAGAAATTAAGTTTAGAAATTAGTTTGATAATTAGTTAGGTGTTCTTTTTAGAAGTAGATGAATAAAATGTTAGAGCTGTGAATAACTTTCAGATTATTGAATTGCCAATACAATGATAAAGTGGCTTTAATGATGATTGTTTTGGAATTATGTATGAGACAGGTAGAGTATAGAATTGCATATTACTTGATTAGAACTATGTTAATTTTTGTGATTGAAGTACATTGTGAAAAGAATAGATACTTGATAGGAAATCAAATGAACTTAGCTTGATACCATAGCTTGTGAGGATTGAGCCTATACAGCATATTTTCTTTTCAGAGTGACCTCACTGTGAATAATACTCTAGAACTTGATTTGTTTCTCTATGATATTTGCATGGTTGATATGATAAAGGCATGTTCTTTCTTTTTAAGCCAGGGCCAAAATGAGTTTACCTTAAGGATTTTCCATTGTTAGCCATTTTGAGCCTATACCTTTCTTTTCATTCACCTGATATTAAGCATGTTATCCATGACCACCTTAATTGAGATTGGAAGAAAGGAGAATTTGAATCAGGGCTATTACATGTTGAAATTAAGAAGAAAGATGTTACCCAAGAAGACAATTTTATGCTTGGTGTTGAAGTGCCAACAGAACAGATATGGAAAAAACCAAATCTAGTAGACAACCCAGCTGGGAAATAACAAGTCTAAAATACCAGCTGGGGGATCTAAATTTCCCCTATTCTATTTTATTATATCTGTTTTAGTCATAGATATATATATATATATATATATATATATATATATAATTACTCTAAAAAAAAGGAAACAAAAGAAACAAAGAGGGGGCATCAGAATAAGAGTAGTAGAGTGGTTAAGTAGACTTGACTAGTTCTAATAGAAACCAATCTCAACTTAGCCACTATCCAAATTATCCTACCCTTAAGCCAGGCCAAGTTAAAACCTTGTAAAGACCTTTGGATTGACTATGTATGTATTTATGTTTCTTATTTTTCAGGAACTTGAGAATATAATCAAGCCTATGGTAGTATTATAGATTTGGAGGAATCGAGAGATTATATTCTACCCTAAATACTTGAGCGATGAGTGAATTATATCTCTTGGTGAGGGATATCCAAGTTATGATTCTATATTGATGGACTTGAAAAGTATTTTTTTTTATTTTTTTCACATGGAACTCAATTACATTTACCAAAGTAGTTCTGAGATTGTGTATGTGATGATATGCTTGACTGTTGAGTATGGTTTCCACCACAAGTAAGTTTTATTTTATTTTATTGCTTGGGACAACAATATCTAAATCTAGAAATTATTTGATATGCTGCTAGAATATGTAGTTTTTAGGCTAATTTTATTAAGAAAGTAAGTAGAAAATATTAAATAAATGCTAGAATAAGAATAAAATTCATCATTATTGTGTTAGTCACTGATTTTGTGCAATTTTGATGTTTAGGACCAAGAAAAGGAAGAAAAGAAGCAAAATAAAGAGGCAACTGATTCTGAAATCTCGTTCTGATCGCGCCAGGCTCGCGCTAGTCGCGCCACAAACACTAGAAGTTCACGCTGATCGCGCCAAAACTCGCGCCAGTCGTGCGGATGTCACGGGATTTACGAATTAACTTAAAGATAACATAAAATTTATGACTTTTTAGGGTTTTATGACCTAGGTATAAATAGAACATTAGTAGGACGCATTAGGGGATCAATAGACAATTTAGAACAGAGGAAAAGAGGCAAGAGCAAAGGAAGGGAGAATCAAAGCAAGAGGAACAAGAAGGAGGCAAGATTGAAGGGTTTGTGGCTCTTCATACCTTAGTTTCTTTCTCTTCTTCCTTCTTTACATTGTATTAGGCCAGACATAATCATGTATGGCTAATTCCTTTATAATTATAGTTTAGCCAAAAGCTAATGTGAACTCTATGTTATTGAATTGATTTTAATAAAATCTCTTATAATTGTTTTACTCTACTTTATTCTTTAACTATTATATCTAATTAGAATTGATCAATCTATTAGGTTACTTAGAGCTATAATTCACAATAGGGATATTAGGGTTTTACTTTCTGAAAGCAGTAGAGTGACAGTTGTGATATTACCTAAGAATAGGAATAGAGGACTGCAGATTTATTATGATGCTAGCTTCAAGCTTAATCTAAAGGGAATTACTAAGGAATTAAGGTTCTTAAATTAGGTTAAAGGGTTAAATGACCGAGGAATCAAGGTTTAACTATATTAGTACAACATATTATCTGAATAATTATATAAATGAAGTTCATTATCAATTCAATTAAATAAGAGGGAACAGAGGTAATTGTGCTTAACCATAATTATTCTTAATTCTTGGGTACATTCAATTTAAATTGTTTTTAGTGTTCTTTTATTTACTATAATTAAACCCAAACCACAATCAAATTCTCTCAACATTATTATTCTTTTTCCAATACTAAGGATCATAAATTACAATTAATTTTAGTGCATCAATCCTCGTGGGAATGATATTCTACTTATCATTTTATTACTTGAACGAGCGATGCATTTGCTGTGTCACAACAACTGCACTACATCATCTTGAACTCTCACAGTGAGTTTTCCTTCATCAACATCAATTAAGACTTTAGCAGTCTTCATGAAAGGTCTACCAAGAATTAATGGAACGTCACTGTCTTCATCCATATCCATGACTACAAAGTCGACTGGAAAGAAGAATTTGTCAACTTTCACCAACACGTCTTCAATGATACCATAAGGATGCTTAATGGTTCTGTCTGCTAATTGTAAAGTCGTCCTAGTTGGTTTGATGACAACCTCCACTATCCGCTTGACCATGGATAATGGTATGAGATTGATGTTTGTACCTTAGTCAAGAAGAGATTTCCTTACTGATAAATTTCCAATAGTCACAGGGATTGTGAAACTACCAGGATCTCTTGATTTTTCTGGAATGGTCTTTTGGATGATTGCACTGCAACCTACATCTAACTCTATGGTTTCATCATATGTGTATCTTCTCTTCTTTGTGAGTAGATCCTTCATGAACTTGGCATATGTTGGCATTTGCTCGAATGCTTCAAAAAAAGGAATGTTGATTTGCAGTTGTTTGAAAATATCCAAGAAGCGCTTGTATTGCCTTTCCTTTGCTTTCTTGGATGGAGCATGTGGATAAGGCATATTTTGAACTGGTGGTGGGGTTAGTACAGCTTTGCCTTTATCAATTTCTTTTCTTCTCTTCTTCACTCGTCACTTTTTTTCTCAATTTTTTCATTTGTCTCCACTTCCTCATTTTTTTCATTTTCTTTTTCTATTCTTTTTCATCATCATTTTTTCTACAACTCCTTCATTTTTCTTTTGTCATCATTCTCCTTCAAACCAACCACAACCCCCCTTCTAGTTGTAATAGCTTTGCATTGTTCCTTTGGGTTGACTTGTGTGTTTGCTAAGAAAGAACCACCTCCATGCTCAGAGAGTTGTTTTGCAGGTTGTCCTACTTGAACTTCAAGATTTTTGATGGAAGCATCAATATTCTTTTGATTGGAAATAGACATTTGCATAAACTGAGTAAGAGTGTCTTCCATTTCAAACAATCTATCAGGCTGAGCTTGTTGTTGTGGATTCCTGTTTGAAGGACCTGTATAAGCATTAGAAGGACCTGCATAGGACTTGTTAGAAGGACCTGCAAAAGGAGGACTAGTGGGAGCATTATAGGCATTATTTTGTCTCCAACCATAAGGTTGATTTGAACTTGGACCACCTCGGTAACCTTGATAATTTCCTTGGTAATTTTGTTGAGGTCTGGTCTGGTTCTGCAAGTAATGAGCCTCCTCTTCTTGTTGGCATTCTACAAGTGTTGAACAATGGCCATTTTGATGGTCTCCACCATAGAAATCACATCTCAGGATTTGTTGAACTTGATGAACTGTGTGTGTTTTCTGTGATCCTCCTTGCTGAATTTGTTGAGGAAGTTGGCCTATTTGCTTGGTCAAGGCCTCTAGTTGTTGAGTCAGGAGCTTATTCTAGGCTAGAATGGCATTTTGAGTATCAAGCTCCATTATGCCCTTCCTCTGAATCGGAGATCTATCATGGTGAGATTGATAATCACTGACTACTGTGGAGTCAATGATTATAATGGTCTCGTGCAGACAAGACATCATTGTACCTCCAACTGAGGCATCAAGGATCATTTTGGTCTGAGTCCTCAAACCACTGTAAAAAATGTGTAATTGAGCAGCATTATCAAAATTATGATTTGGCACCTCCGCAGTAGTGATTTGAATCTCTTCCATGTTTCACAGAGAGGTTCGTCTATTGATGGAGGTCCATGGCAAGCTAAAGGTCTAGAATGAGAGCTTGAAGCACTTCCTTTGGTGAGCTTTAAACGACCAATGACAAGAACTAGGACTCAAGCACTTCAAGATCACATCCAAGCTAACTTGGACAAGTATGAAGAGACACATCAACTCAAGGATGACAAGGGCTGGATTTTTATGTCTCAAGTCCAATTTAATTCAATAAATTCCAGCACTTGTTAGAAGCAATTCTGTATAAATTCAAAAACACATACTTTCTGTTTTAATCGATTACTTTAAGTTTGTAATCGATTACAAGGAGTTCAGTTACACAGAGAAACAAAGCTGGTCTGTTTTAATCGATTACCAATTATCTATAATCGATTACACAACTATTTGAAAAAAATGAAAACTCTCTGTGTTAATCGATTACATAACAAAATAATCGATTATTTTGTTAAAAATAATTGATTACTTGGACGAAATAATCGATTACAGTTAGTTATTTTCGTTTTTTATATAAACTGTATGTAAACAGTTAACTCAATTTTTCTAAGTAAATGAAAGTAAAGTTCGTCTGTAAGAGATTTCTCTCTTGTTCTTGTGTAAGAACTTCATGTTTCTTATCAATAGCTTCAAGCTATTGTGGCGATTCTTCCTAGGCTTATTGGAAAGCTTTTCCATGGTGCCATCCACTTTCATCCCTTACCTTTTCCCCACTTTCCATTTCTGAAATCAAATTTTACAAACAACCATTAGTTTGTGAATTCTAGACATCTTTATGCCCTTGAAGAAAGCTTGAAGTTTGAGTTTCAATTCAAGGTAGATTTGGGAAAATTCATGGTTGATAGGTTCAGCCATACATCATCATGGTTGATGGGTTCAGCCATTCACGAAATAATCGATTATTTGGTTCATCATCTAGCAATGAATTTCTCCTCCAATTCTTCCCAAGTGCTGAGAGTTTTGTTTGGTTGAGACTGAAGCCAAGTCTTAGCTTTACCTGTCAAAGAAAAAGGAAACGCTCTAAGGTATCAGCTTTAGCATCTTCGTCTGAGGCTCTCATAGTACTGCATAGCTCTATGAATGTAGATAAGTGTGTGTATGGATCTTCATGGTCTAGTCCAGCAAATGGATGTGAGCCAATGAGACTAAGTAATTCTGGCTTAAGCTCCACAACTTTATTGTTGAAAGGAGGGATGACTATGCTGTTGTAGTGCTTTGGTCCTTGTTGGTACACATAGTCACCAAGAGTCCTCCTTGGTGGTCTATTTTCTTCTCCCCCTCTATCAGCCATATTATCACGTACAAGTGGTTTTCAAAGAGAATCGATAGACGAAGTTTCACCCGGTGGCTTATAGGGTTCTTGTTTCTTTTTCTTTCTGTTTTTCC
Organism: Glycine tomentella; assembly: GCA_007407185.1. Lineage (NCBI taxonomy): Eukaryota > Viridiplantae > Streptophyta > Magnoliopsida > Fabales > Fabaceae > Glycine > Glycine tomentella. Next base: position 254,242 of record PYAF01001230.1, on the reverse strand, counting down.
TTTCTGTTTTGGTAATTTTTGGATCAAACAAAGGTTTATCTGTAGAAAACTTACCTCACATAAAGGAAAAAGAACAAACTACAAGCTCCCGTAAGCACCAAGTTTAACAAAGTATAAAAAGAGAATTTATACAAAATTTGAAATAAAAGTAAATAACGAAAGTAAAAAAAAAAAATTCCTACCAAACTGAAAGATTAAATTTAAAAGAACTGAGTAAACGACTCAAATCCCCGGCAACTGCGCTAGAAACTTGTTAGGACTTTTGGCAAGCGTACCAATTTGTCGTTGTAAGTTACAAAAATGTCTTCTTGTGATAATCGATTACAATTTGTGGTAATCGATTACTCGGCGCATTTTGGTAAACAAGACTTTCTGTGGTAATCGATTACATGACAATTTAACTGATTACTTTGCTCATCCAGAAAGCTGAACAACATTTTAATCGATTGAATTTGTTCTTAATCGATTACATTGGTGGTTTTAATCGATTACATTGGTGGTTTTAATCGATTACATTGGTGATTTAATCGATAACATTTAGTTACAATAGTTTGTTATAAATAGTTGTTGGGTCTTTTGAAAAAAAAAACACTACTCTACTAAATTTTCATAGTTTTCAAAAGCCTTCTGAAAGTGAGAAAGGATATTCTGAGTTCTGAAACTCTTGTCCCACAAATTCTAAATCTTCATTTTGCATTGAAAGATTTCTTTTTGGGCACGATATCAAAGAAGTGTTTGGAGAAGAAGCTCTAAAACTTGTTTTCAAACCTGATTGGTAAACCATATTCATTGGATCATCAGGTTGTCTCTCTCCATTAACATTGATAGTATATTCCTTTGATAATTTTTGGTTGTTTGTAATTATTACAAAAGTGTCTTAAAGCTTTTATAGAGTAGAGTTCTCTGGAGGAAAGAGAAGAGAAGGTTTCTCTTTGTCTTAGTTACTAGGATTCTAAAAGGGTTTTAGATTTATGTTCTTAAGCTAGGGTTGATTAAGGGTGATTGTTGTAAGCTTGTAAGAACTGAATTTTGTGAATAGTGGAACTCTAATCAAGTTTTGGTTAGCAGAAACTGGATGTAGCTTTTCTTGTTGAGAGGTGAACCAATATAAGTTCTTGTGTTGATTACTTTCTTTAATTTCTTCCTATCATCTTAATCTGTGATTCTATTGGTGAAATCTCATTACTCAACAAGTGAAGGTTTTAGTAATTGTATTCTTGAGCTGAGTGGTTTGATTGTTTGAAGCATTCTTGGTTTAATTGTGATAAAGATCCCTACTACCCTTATTCTTAAAGATTTTTTAAAAAGCCAAGTTTAAACCAATTCACCTCCCCTCTTGGTTATTGTGTGTGTTCATATTGTTTTCAGACTTGAGGATGTCATCGAACATTATGTCTTTGGGTTATACTTTTTGACTGTACAACTCTATCCTCCTAAAAATGGGGAGAATAGTGTACTCTTGGAAATAACTTGAATTCGTGATTGAAGATGGACATGCCGAAAGGACTCATAGTCCCTACAAGGGATTAGTTGTTCACAAGAGCGATAAGGCTTGGATGACTTCTAGTTGACTTGGGAATCTATGCATAGTAAGAGATCATGAGGAGTCGTGATCCGTCTTAGAGTCAATAGAAGAAGATTCCTAGTTCTATTAAAAGCTATATTTAGTCAACCTAGAGAGATGATACTCTATCCTTGCTCTCGACTAAATGTGAATGACAATATTTAGTCATCTTAGGCTATTTTACATGAACCTTTCTATTGGCCAAAGATGAGGCATGATGTGCATAAGCTTGTTTCTCAATGTATTACTTGTCATAAAGCTAAATCTAGATTAATGCCTCATGATTTATATACACCTTTGCCTATTCCTAACTCCCCTTGGGTTGACATATCTATGGATTTTGTGCTTATGTTAGACTTTTGTGCAAGAAAACTTCTTGAGTCTTATCAATGGCTTCTCAATGCTATTATGGTGATTCTTCTTAGACTTATTGGAGAGCTTCTCCATGATGTCTTCCATCTTCATCCCTAACCTCTCTTCCATCCTCCATTGTTGTCATTAAAGAAAGCTTCCAGCCATATATTTTCATTAAAACTTGGACAGCTTGTGTGTTCTTGAAAGTTGCTTGAAGATTGGGTTTCATTGCAAGGTAGATTTGGGAAATTATTTTCTAATGGGTTTAGACATACATCAACCATCTTTTGTCTTGAGAAATAAACCAAACATTTGAAGTCTCCACCTTTCCATTTCCTAGCAAACAACCAAGTGAAGGAGGATCAAGAAAGAGAAGGAGTTCTCTCAAGCATTCAAGGTACAACCGTGTGGATCACCATTGAAGGGCATCATCCTTTTGAAGCCTTTCAAGCAATCAAAAAGGTATTTCTAAAATCCCTATCATTTTAATGAGTAGATTGTAAACAAGTTTGATGAGGACTATAAGGAGTTACAGTTTCCGCAACGAAGAACAGAACAAAAAAAATTGTGTTTCACCCTCATGAACATGTTCCATGAATGTCATGGAACGTGCATACTAACTTTCATGTGGTATCAGAGCCTTACTCGTTACGGTAATTGCGTGGGGTTTTACTATTGAATTTTCAAAAACGTTTTGAAATCTACAATTTTTTATTGAACAAGATTTTTAAATTCTTAATCTTTGTAAAAGATTTTTCTTTTGTGATGAAGTTTTAATCTTTTATGATAAAAACACAACCTTGTGGGGACAAGGGTGGCAGCCAAGAAGAGTCTTGGGGCTAAGAAGGTTTGACCAAGCCTATTAGGAATAAGAATGTCAAAACCATGCTAGAAGGAACCACCTCAGCCTGGCCGCGACCTAGGTATGACCAACGTAGCCCTATCACAATTTGAATTTTAAATCTTGATCATGAATCGTGGCTAATCATCAATTCTTGATGTTGTTCTTGGTAGATGATTCAATGGTTTCTTGGAATTTGCAAAGTGTTTTCTTGTTTTTTCTAACTTTTCTTGTAGGTACTTGAAAATTGGATGGTCATGTTGCTTTAAATGATTGTTTGTATGATTAAAATTTTAATTTTAATTTTGGTAAATGGGATTGTATTTGTCCCGATTTAGATTTTTGGATATAATATTGTAATCTTTGGATATCAAGCTTGTTCCACCAAGAAGATGGATTGGCCATGGACAAGATTTCATGGATGTGGTTCAGCCATATTGATGGACCAGGATGAGTTTGATGAAGATTTGGATATGAGGCTTGAAGATGCATTAGATGGAAAATCAGAAGGCACCGTGATCATCCACCGTTTATTTGAATTTTGAAAATTGCATTTTTTTTAATTTTTGAATCTCAAATTTCAAAATTTGAATTTTGAAATTACGACTAGTATGCATGTTTGTATTAGACGCGATAACTCTACAACTAGTATGCATGATAAAACAAGCCGTTTAAAGGAACCAAACCATATGATAGTTAGCTTTGTATGTTTAATTATGCATGCAAGATGATAATTAAAGATGAGACCCAAATGAACCCTCGAAAAAAAATTATTTAGCACGTTTGATTGCCTCCCATTATCAGTGGCACTTAAACCCCTTCTACATGATAAGGTTCTCTATCTCAACTGAGACCTATCATTTCATCGGGTAACGGTGCCATTTGAACTGTACGACACTTAGGATGATGGTTTGTGCTAGAAAAATTAGTTAGGTTTTAATCTAGTTAGTTCCAATGGAACTAAGTAATCATGACCTAAAGATATTTTAATTCATGTATTAAATGCATGCTTACTAAGCAAAGGCAAAGATTCCTCTTCATAAATGTTAAGTTCCACGTTGAATGCTCCTAAGAGGCTTGATTTGCTTGTTTCATTCACATAATACCTTGGCTTCACCAATTGTCTCAGTACACACACTTACATGCTACTTTTTCTCCAAGACTAGATCTACACCTTTCATTTGTTTGCCACTTGTCTCCTTAAGATGCTACTTTACTAATCACATGCTAACTAGGTAATCATTTTCTTAAGATATTTGTAAGATTCTTCAATCTTAAAGGATAAGCTTGTCTCCTTGTCTTCTTCTAATTTTGTACACATGCAAGTGGTTGTACCTATGTTGATTGTTTATACCTCTTGTACTTCATGTGCTTTCTAATTAAGGTGATGGCTACTAAGGTGTCATTCATCTAAAATCTTAAGCCTTTATCCCATATTCCACACGGCTAGATCTCTTTATGTTACTAAAATTTTGTTTTTTATCTTAAGTTAAATAATCATGACTAAATCTATTCTAAACATTTCCAAACTTGCCACTTGGATCCATTAGTTTCCTATCCTATCCTTCTTGTGATGTGTATCTGCTACTAAGGGTAATTTGGTAATTTTCCATCCCAGGGGTATTTCTGTAATTTCCTCAAGTTTCCACAAAATATCTAACAGTATTTTGGTAATTTGTCACTCGCTCTAGGGGTATTATTATAATTTTCACTTCAAAATATCTAACCAAACTATCTAAGGGTATTATTGTAATTTTTATTCCAAGGGTAGAATGGGAATTATTACATCAAGAGGAAGGGTAATATGGTCTACCTTCAAACATTTTCGTAATTTATCTTTTTATCCTAATTAACATATAACCTAACATCAACACCAAGTAGTTGCACTAAGATAATTCACACAACATTTCAACTAATCCAAATTAATAATACAAGAAATACATCAACCATATATTTTCAGTTATCGAAATTTCAAAGTGTTACAGGACAACAGATGCAACAATGAAATTCACAATGTCAACAAACTAAGGTGTAACATTTGATGAATGCAAATGCATCAAAGGCTCGTCAGGGAAGTTATCCTAATAGGAAAGGACTCAACAAGTTCCTCAATCTTGCTCAAATGATCAGCAACCAAGTTTTCTGCACCACTTCTATCCTTAATCTCAATATCAAACTCCTAAGAAGAAGCATCCACCTGATCAATCTAGGTTTAGTATCAGGCTTCTTCAGTAAGTACTTCAAAGTTGTATGGTCAGTAAAGACAGTAATATGGGAGCAAAGCAAATAAGATCTGAATTTATCCGAAGCAAAAACAATAGCCAAAAACTCCTTCTCAGTGGTGGTGTAATTAACATGGGCTGCATCTAAAGTGCGTGAAGCATAAGCAATGACATCGGATAGTTTATCAACTCACTATGACAACATAGCCCAAAGTGCATAATTAGACGCATCACACATGAGTTCAAAGGGAAGTTCCCAATCTGGTGGCTGCATGATGGGTTTGGTAGTAAGCTTGTTCCTCAACTCCTCAAATGCCTCTTTGCAAGGCTGGTCAAGCATAAAGTCTATGTCTTTTTGGAGAAGCTTTGACAATGGCAATGCAATCTGGCTGAAATCCTGGATGAATGTCCTATAAAAACCTGGATGTCCAAGAAAAGAACGCACTTCCCACACCGAAGTGGGGTAAGGTAGAAAAGTAATAACATCAATCATGGCCTTTTCAATCTCAATACCTCTACAAGAGACCAAATGCCCTAAGACTATACCCTCATGTACCATAAAGTGACATTTCTCAAAGTTAAGAACAAGGTTAGTCCCAATACATCGATCAAGAACTCTAGAGAGACTATCCAAACATGCATCAAAAGAAAAATCACAAATAGTGAAATCATCCATAAACACCTCCATGCAACTCTCTAATAAATCAGAAAAGATACTCACCATACACCTTTAGAAGGTGCCAGGTGCATTGCATAGGCCAAAGGGCATCCTGGTGTAGGCAAATGTGCCAAATGGACAGGTGAATGTGGTCTTGTGTTGGTCCTCTAGTGCAATATGAATTTGCATGTAACCTGAAAAATCATCAAGAAAGCAATAATGTGATTTACCTGCCAACCTCTCCAGATCCTGGTCAATGAAAGGGAGAGGGAAATGGTCCTTGAGTTGCCTGGTTAGGCCTCCTATAGTCACTTGAAGGTTTTAGCTTTTTACATGCCATTCAATTGATGGTATTTGTAATTTGTAGAATGGTTTAAGAAGGCTTATCTTGTGATCCTTGCATTGCATAAAGGATAAACATATTCATGCATAAAATGTTTTAAGAAAAGAACTTAAGAGTTTATCTGTGCATATTCCATGGCATGGTCTGCTTTAATTGATTACACAAGGATATAATCGATTACCAGCTTTTGTTTGATTATGGAAAAGCCATGACGAACACTTTAATCGAATACAAGATGATCGTAATCGATTACATAGTTGTATTTCTAAAACATGCATGACTGCCTTAATCGATTACCACAATCTGTAATCGATTACATAGGCTTATTTGGAAATTGTACCTGACTGCCTTAATCGATTACCACAATTTGTTATCGATTACCAAGGCCTATTGCATATGCAAGACTGACTGGTTTAATCGATTACTTCATGGAATAATCAATTAATTTGTTTGTTAAAGATTTCCATATTGTCTCAAGAATATTTTAATCGATTACTTGGTTAAATAATCGATTACATATTTGAAAATAATCTATTACACTTGCGTATTAATCGATTACTGTCTGTTAAAACTATTTTCTATATAAAGCTGCTTGGGTCTATGATATCAATATTGATTACATTTCATCATATAATTCAGATTAGGAAATCCCAACACAAGTTCTATATAAAGCTGCTTGGGTCTATGATATCGATATTGATTACATTTCATCATATAATTCAGATTAGGAAATCCCAACACAAGAAAAAGTTTTTATTGTTCAAGAAATAATTTTTTGAGTATTAGATTTCTTGCTTGAGATTAAAAGATCATTTTGCTTCATACTTAAAGGTGAGTCAAGAAAAGTGATGTAATTTCTACAACCATTAGACATTAAGTTTCCCAAATGTACCTTGCAATGAAACCCAATCTTCAAGCAAACTCAAGAACTCTAAATTCTGCACTTTCCCAAGAATTTGGGTTGTTTTTAATCATTTTAATTCAACAATGGAAGATGGAAGAGAGATTAAGAATGATAATGGATGGCACGATGGAAAATCTTTCTAATAAGCCTAGGAAGAATCACCACAATAGCATTAAGAAGCCATTGATAAAACTCAAGAAGTTCTTGCATAAGAACAAGAGAGAAACTATCGCAATAATTTTCAGAATTGTATTAATGAACCAAAATTAGTTACATTCAGTTTTGGCACCTTATATAAGCCACAAAATTATTAGTTAAATGTCACTAAATGTAAGGAAAATGTAAATTAAAATGAAGCCCAAATGAATCTTGAAGTGCAAGCTTCCCTAAAATGACCATTGGCTGCTCAACATGCACAGTGCAGTTTCAACGCTAAAGCAATTGATTAATCGCACTTGTAATCGATTAAAACATAGGCATTTACAATTTTCAGACTCATTAAATCGAATACAGCTATCTTGTAATCGATTAAAATAGACAGACACTATTTTACAAAGTGCCTTGGTAATCGATTACAAATAGCTGGTAATCAATTACTACAAACTGTTTTGTGTCTTTTCCAAGTTGGTGTGCCTCTTCATTCATTCATTCAATCATCTGTTAAGGATCACAGATTGTGTAGTTCTTGAACCTGTCCTTTTAGAATTTCTGTTTACAAATTCTGAGGTGAAAATCATATAGTTTCTTTCAAGCTTTATAGAGTAGTGTTCTCTAGGGATAAAGATCTGAGTAGGGTTCTCAGGATCTTTGTAATTTTTTTTCTAATAGTGTTTTAAAATTCAGTTTCTTTATCTAGGGTTGATAAAGATAATCACTTATAATTGCTTGTAAAAGAATACTTTTGATTTAGTAAAAACTCTAACCTAGTGTTGGTTGGAAGACACTGGATCTAGCCTCCATGTTAATGAGATGAACCAGTATAAATTGTTGTGTCTTGTTTCCTATTCTGAATATCTTTCATTACTTTTATTTAGGTGATCAATATATAATCAACAAGAAATAGTTTAGACATTGCATGCATTCCAAGGTGTATCTTGATTGAAAGAAAACTTCTATTTTTTATTAAGGGTGATTGAGTGATACGATCCAAGTTTTAATTCCACAAATTCTTTTAAAGAAAGTTTTTAAAAGACTGTTTTAACCAATTCACCCCCCTCTTAGTTATTTGAAGTGTGTTCATTCTAATTTCAATTGGTATCAGAACTGGTTCTTGAGATTTATTCAAGATCACTATCTTTTAAAAAGAAAATGAATACCACTTAAATTACTTGCAAAGAGGGTACCTCCCTAAATTGTCCACCGATGTTTGAGGGAGAGTATTTTAGCTTTTGGAAAAATAGAATGCATATTTTCATTCAGTCCAACGATCCTGATGCATGGAATGCTATAGTAAAAGGCACTTTGGTCCCAATGAAGATTGTTGATAATAGATTGATTCCCAAAGAATGGGATGAAATGACAAATGCTTAAAAAAGAATAGTGCAATATGATTTTAAGGCTAAAAATATGATCACCTTTGCACTTTCTTCTGATGAGTTTTTCAGGACTGTAGGTGTCAAAGTGCTAAGGAGATGTGGGAAATGTTAGAGATTACTCATGAAGGCACAGATGATGTACGAAGATCAAGGAAGCATGCCTTGATTCATGATATGAGATGTTTGTAATGAACTCCACAGAAACCATATCTTAGATGCAAATAAGGTTCACTCACATAGTGAATCATCTTCTTGGTCTTGGAAAGACTTTTGATGCTAAAGAGTTAAAACATCAAAATTCTGAAATATCTTACAAGATCATGGCAACCAAAGGTTACAACTATTAAAGAATCAAAAGACCCCTCCAAGATGTCTATGGTTGCACTTTTCGGTAAGCTACTTGAATATGAGTTAGAATTGTCTTAATTAACACATTTTGAGAATGCAGATAAAAAACAAAAGAGTATAGCTTTAAAAGATGCATCATCAAATGTGGAGATACAAGAAGATTCAAGTGATGAAGATGAAAGTGATGAAAACTTGAACCTAATAGTAAAGAAATTCAGCAAGTTTATGAAGAAAAACAAAAACAAAAAGTTGTCAAAGTTCAACAGCAAAAAGGACAGCAACAACAACAAATCAACCAACTTCACATGCTTTGAATGTGGTAAGCCTGGCCACATTAAATCTGATTGCCCAGTTTTTCTGAAGAAGCAACAAGGTGAAAAGAGGATAAAGAAAGAAGGAAAGCCAAGGAAGGCATATATTGCTTGGGAAGATAATGAATCAACAACATCCGGATCAGCTAGTGAGAATGAAGAAGAAGCAAATGTTTGTCTCACTTCAACTGTAAGTGATGATGAAGAATTCCCTAGTGCTGAATCTGAGGTGTGTCTTTGAGCAAAATCATCACTATGGTATCTTGATAGTGGCTACTCTAGACACATGATAGGTGACATATCCATGCTTACAAATGTCAAACTAAAAGATGGAGGATTTCTCACTTATGGTGACAATAACAAGGGGAAAATAGTTGGAGAAGGAAACATAGGAGACATCCTTAAGACTGATCAGAAATGTTCTATATGTTGAAGGATTGAAACATAACCTCCTAAGCATAAACCAACTATGTGATAAAGGGTTCAATGTTTCCTTCAACGATAACTGATGTTTGATCCGTGATAGTCAAAATGGTGAGGTTATACATGATGGTAAGAGAAAAGGTAACATATATGAAGGCATACATAGGCATCATTTCATTAGGGATCACATTCACAAGGGTTATTGTGATATAGAGTTTGTTAATACAGACTCACAACTAGTTGATATCTTCACTAAACATTTTAGCAAGGGATAGGTTCTTGCACCTTTGTAATGAACTTGGCATTCTAAGTGAGTCTAATCTAATATAATCCAACTAAGGAGTAATAATTCATGTGCATATGCATTTACATTTGTTTGCTTGTTTGTTTGTACATGTGGTTTGCATTCTTGAACATTTAAGATTCATAGAAACCATTTTAGCATGTTTAATTTTGGAAAATTTTAATTTAGCATGCATGATAATCGATTATTTCAATGAACCTATAATTGAATACCAACCTGAGCAATCAATTATTTCAATGAAGATAGAAAGTTTGACTCTATCTGAACATGTAATCAATTACCACCTTAGGCAATCAATTTCCAGGCGTCTAAAAAGACACCTTCCTTGTCCTTTTGTTAAAAAGCTTGCCCACACCTAAAAACCCCTCACATTCTATCTCTGGCTTTTTCTTGAAACTTAAGAGAAAGAGGATAAAGACACCTTTTTTTTCTACCTTCATCCTCAACCTCCATTAATGGCAGAAAAGAAGAACAAAAGGATAAAGAGCATTGGGCACAAACCCACAACCCCTATGGCATTCCTTAAGAGGAAGTAAAGTTCAATTTGAACTCTTCTACCTAAAGGATAATATTAAATAATAGAACTCTAGAGTTTTCCAGAAACTGACTTCAATTACAGTATAAATTGCTCACAAGCAGTCTATACAGAGTGCTACACAGACCTTACATACAAGACTGCTCTTATCTTAATTCTGATTGGTCTGTTCTGCTTCTAACCATCAAAATTACTAAACCATCTTATTCAATAAGTCTATTCATCCTACAATTAAGAGAAAATTCCACAGATTCTATTTATCATTTTTCCATATTTTTCTGATGCTTGAATTCTCCTGAATAAAATTTCAAAGTTATGACCGTATAAAATTCATAGAAATCCTATTCTGAGGCTTCTTGTCACAAAGTATTTTGGTAATTTATAATCCAAGGGCACGCTGTAATTTCATCAAGCTTTCACAAAATATCAAAGGATGTCTTGGTAATTTTTAGCCTCAAGGGTACTATGGTAATTTGTCACTCACCCTAGGGGTATGATTATAATTTTCACTATAAAATATCTCAACAAAATATCTAAGGATATTTATGTAATTTTGGCTCAAGGGTATTTTTGTAACTTCCATTTTAAAATATCTAACCAAAAATATTCAAGGGCATTATCGTCATTTTCACCTCAAGGGCATTTATGTAATTTCTGCTTCAAAGGAAGGGTAATATGGTCATTTCTCTTCAACTATTTTTGTAATATCTCTAATTAATATTTCCCACAAATAATTTAAATATTGACCATACATTTGTAGTTATTGAAATTTCAGGGTGTTACATCTATTACAGGATTAGTGATGAGTCCTTGAAATAACCGTTATCTCACAACAAAAGATGAGGCTACGTGGCATTCTCTGGTTCGCGAGGAAATATTCTCTTCCATTTTGTCATTTCCTTAAATTTAAATGTTAACATTTCAAATAAAGAGAGGCAAAATGAAAATTTATAAAAGAGAATGTGTACTTCCTTTTTCAGTTCTCACAGCCTTTTCGAACTATGTTGATCGCTTTTGAGAGTATGTATGAAACTGATATCAACTGGACACAAGTGTTAATTATAATTGTCGTATAACACTGATTAATATATCATATGGACGCTCTTGGTTTTAGCGCATTGGACGCTAGTTAATAATTTACAGAGTTTTTCCCTCTTTAAGTGTGGATGATGTAGATAATATGATTCCTTTAATAACATTGATCATGTCCACTCATCATAAACTCATTAAAATATCAATAATTTATACTTATTATTAATCATCAAAATCCAAGGTAGATGTGAAAGGTGGTGGTCCAAACCTAACACACTTAAAGGAAAGAAACCACCATTAAAAGCTTTGCTTTGTAATGAAGATGTATAATATATGAAGTTGATGGTGAACATACCTTGAAACCCAATGCCACATAAATGAAAACACAATATTGTATAATAATTATGAAAACACAGTATTATGAATAAATGGTGATGATAATTTAAAATTAGGGTGTAAAGAATAATAAAGATAATATTAAAATAAAATTTTAGATAGAATTTAAAGAACACTTAATGATATGATGAAAATAAGACTAACAAATATGGTTATAAGATAAGTGTTTATCATTTTTTTTTATTTCTCGTCAACCATTTTAATTCTTAAGTGATATTTTATTAAAAAATATATACCTATTTTGGAAGGATATCTCCGGAACTATGATTCATAGTTCCAGAAGTATATTTCCAAAATAGCTATATGTAATTCTAGAAAGACATATTTGGAAGACAAAAGGGGTATACTTCTTTATGAAAAGGGATATAATGGATAATTAGGAGGTAGAAAGGGGGGTATTTAGTCCAACACTTAATACTCAAAATGCATGTGGGTTGAAGTTTATTTGGATAAAGAGTGAAGCTTCATACACCATTCAAATTTCTTGTACACCATTAGTGTAATAGTGCATTTCCCATTGTACCCATGGCTATTTAAATTTTAAAACTTCTCATTTTTCTTCTCCTCGGTTCCTTCATCTCCCTCGTGCGCGTTCATCGTTTGGTTTCTTCATCCTTTCGTTCTCCCTTTGGTGGTGGCATTGGCTGGTGGCGTGTTCTATGGGTGGTGGCGACGTTGGTGAGGTAAGTTTGTTGGCCCCCCGCTATTTTATGTGGTTGGTTCGTTAATGGGAGTAGGCTGGGTTATACGGATTCGATAATCCGTATAGTCCATATGGGTTATACGGATTCGGTAATCCGTAAGCTTCATACGGATTGACCAATCCGTGTGAGGCTTACGGATTCGTCAATCCATATGAGGCTATTTTTTGGGAAGAATGTTTTTTAAATAATTAGGAGCATGATTTTTTAATTGTTATCCATATATTGATGATGACATGCTTTTTAAATAATTAGGAACATCATTTTGCAATTGTTAGTCATACATTGATGATGACATGCTATGGATTGTGTTTGCTTGTTTACATGTGATTTTCAACAACAAAGAACTGTCAAATATAGACTGTATGGTCGTGAGTACGCTTGTGAATGAAACTTGGTTGGTGAGTATGGTTGTGAATGAAAGTTGTCTAACCCGGTATGGGATTGCAAGCAATGAATAACTTAAATATCAGATCAGGCGTTAAAGATTCTATCTATATATGTAAATTAGGATCTGTTCTATAGACATATAATTGAGACATAAATAAATAAGAGTACAGTGAAAATGATGAAGACATTAAGAAAATGAGCAATTCAGACACTGTTCCAGAAACTAAGTATTCAATTGTAGAAATTTGGTTCATTTAGAAGGCTTTCTTTGACTACTTTTTGTTTCATGCAATAAACACCCAAATAAGTGAAATTTCATTCATTTAAAAGGTTTTCCTTGATTACTTTTGTTTCATGCATTAAACGGCATAAGTGTGTAATTTTCATTCATTTTATTTTTTTAGGAATATTAGATTGAAATGGTGATATAAGATGCTGAGTGAATGATCCTTTTATATAATTTGGTCAAGTACTAGTGTATCATTACAACTATAAGCCTGAGTACACTAATACGGATAGGAGTTGATTATGCCTGTGAATGAAAGTTGTCGACCCCGGTATGGGAGTATATCGATCACCATGCATGTGAATCAACTCTGTGTAACCCGATATAGGATTTTTTGCTTAGAATTTGACTTGATTGGTTACTATGCTTGTGAATTGGAGTTGTTGAACACAGTATTGGATTATTGGGTTAGAATAGGACTATATCGGTGACCATGCATGTGAATCAACCCTGTGTAACTCGATATGGGATTGTTTGCTTAGAATTTGACTTGATTGGTTTCTATGCCTATGAATTGGAACTATTGAACACAGTATTGGATTCTTTGGTTAGAATTGGACTATATCGGTCACCATGCATGTGAATCAACCCTGTGTAATCCGATATAGGATTTTTTGCTTAGAATTTGACTTGATTGGTTACTATGCCTGTGAATTGGACCTGTTGAACACAGTATTGGATTCTTTGGTTAGAATTAGACTATATCGGTGACCATGCATGTGAATCAACCCTGTGTAACCCGATATGGGATTCTTTGCTTAGAATTTGACTTGATTGGTTTCTATGCCTGTGAATTGGAACTGTTGAACACAGTATTGGATTCTTTGGTTAGAATTGGACTATATCGGTGACCATGCATGTGAATCAACCCTGTGTAACCCGATATGGGATTGTTTGCTTAGAATTTGACTTGATTGGTTTCTATGCCTGTGAATTGGAACTGTTGAACACAGTATTGGATTCTTTGGGTAGAATTGGACTATATCGGTCACCATGCATATGAATCAATCCTGTGTAACCCGATATGGGATTTTTTGCTTAGAATTTGACTTGATTAGTTACTATACCTGTGAATTGGACCTGTTGAACACAGTATTGGATTCTTTGGTTTGAATTGGACTATATCGGTCACCATGCATCTGAATCAACCTTGTGTAACCCGATATGGGATTGTTTGCTTAGAATTTGACTTGATTGGTTTCTATACCTGTGAATTGGAACTGTTGAACACAGTATTAGATTCTTTGGTTAGAATTGGACTATATCGGTGACCATGCATTCACATTAACCCTGTGTAACCCGATATGGGATTGTTTGCTTAGAATTTGACTTGATTGGTTTCTATGCCTGTGAATTGGAACTGTTGAACACAGTATTGGATTCTTTGGTTAGAATTGGACTATATCGATCATCATGCATGTGAATCAACCCTGTGTAACCCGATATGGGATTTTTTGCTTAGAATTTGACACGATTGGTTACTATGTCTGTGAATTGGACCTGTTGAACACACCATTGGATTCTTTGGTTAGAATTGGACTATATCGATCACCATGCATGTGAATTAACCCTGTGTAACCCGATATGGGATACTTTGCTTAGAATTTGACTTGATTGGTTTCTATGCCTGTGAATTGGACCTATGTAACCCGATAAACAAATGTTGTACAGATTATGGCTAAGACTAGAGTAGGAATGCATCAGCCTGTTGGTGGAGCTCCTGAGTGGCGTAAGCCTACAGCATCCACTCGTTCAGAAAGGGCGGGTGTTAGTGTTCCCGAGGATCCTCCAGTAGAGGAACCACATGTGCATATTGATGTACCTGCGATGGAGGATGTAGGTATTGAAGGTTTTCCAGGAAGTCCAGAAGACTGTTCAGTCTTGACTGGTTATGCCGACCATGTGGCTGCTAAAGTTTGGTCAGGAGAGGTATTTATAAGACGATGATTATTTGCCACATGATTATGATTGCCACATATTAGGTTAACCATCCACCCTTGTCCTCCTGGGATTGGTTTACCCCGCAGCTTAAAAGGACATTCACATTTTCTGGTGCTAGTGACTGAAGGTGTGAAACCTTTTTTTCATGCTCTATATTTTCCACTCCTTTCACAACCAATTAACACAAATGACGTTCTTCCTACTTTTCCAATTTTTGTGTCACTTTTCATTATAACCGCTACAAAACCATTCTGAAATGCAACCGTACGAGCCCATTTCAATATCGCATCATGCGATTCAAACACCTACACAAATGGATAATTCATATTTAATATGCTAAATACATTCATATAACAACTTAAAATACATTCAAAACATTATTACCTCATTCGTTTGGAACGCTGCAGAACAATCAATTAAGCAATGATTATCCTCAAACGCATCAAGGTCTACACCATTGTCTTCATTACATTCAAACGCATCAGCGTCTGCTCCAATGTCTTCACCCATATTAACTTCTTCTGACATTATACTATCATACATCCAATCATCGTTGTCCATCCTAACAAATAAAAATTTAATTTAGCATAAAAAGCTCCATGTAAAAGCTAAGACCAATACACACGAATAAAATATACAGGACGCATGCCTAACATGCATAAAATGACATTGACAACACTATGACGAATGTTATAAAATAACTTTGTTGTCCTTTAATCAGTGGCCAACAATTTTTACAGAACGCATGCCTGATACACCATGTCGAAGGGTAAAATGACATTGACAACACTATGACAAATGCTATAAATTTTACATAACACATGTGAAATGGTAAAACCTCAGTCGAAATTGACAATACTATGTACCATACCGATAAAAGACAAAAATCAATAATGACATGTCTCAATCAACGTTGGATACTAAACAAGGCTCTATCACAAACAAAACCACACAACTATAAATAACACAAAACACCCTTAAGACAACCACAGACTCTCACACAAAAAACCTCCACTACCAAAAATTCCATTTCACTACTATGACATTCTTAGGAGAAACAAGCAGTCAAACCATTTCTAACTCCAAATTAGCATTCATTTTTCCAAATTGATCAATGAAACACAACCAAACTGGTGTTTCTTTCCAATGTCCCACTCCAATACCAATGCGTGTTCCTAATGAGTGTTCTTTTCAGTCACTTAAGACTAGAATGCACAACACCCTTCTCCAAACCAATAACCAATTTGTGAATGAAATCTACTACCGAAAGCCATCCCTAGATGTAGCCCAAGAATATTTTTTTCATTCTCTGCAACTGAGAAATGATGATGATGTTTGCACAATGTTAATGTGCAACGAGCAATACTCGTGTGTTGGCCCTATAAAATTATTGTGTACCATCAACAGAACACCAAATGGTATACTCAACCTACTTCGATCCACCATCATCCCTACACATGATGCAATCTTATATTACAATGGCAAATGGAACATACCACGACAAGCAAATGTTGTGGGTTATTCCTTCACTGAAACAAATCCAATCAGATTTGAAATTCCTTCAGGATGCAACATTCAAACACTCAAGGATGTCATCAAGCAAATTGCGCCTATAGGGGTCCCCCTTATGGAATTCAAACCTCTCAAGTGGTAAGAAAATTGTTTTTTCGAAAGTCATCCCATGCAAAATATTCACACAACGCAATCGAATATCACATAATAGAGTTGATGCTGATGAAGACGTGTTAAAGGTGTTTACAGAATCCAACTACTGGAAGCGTTTTTGTTCAATCGAAATTTTAGTTATTTTTAACAAACCAGTTACCCAACAAGCCCTGATAACAAATGCAGGTGTTGGGCATGATGCTTACTAGAATGATTGAAACGGAACAAGAAGACATATTAGCTGCACACCATCCTTCGTTATTTTCATTTTATTAATTTGTGTTTTTTCGTCTTTGTCTCTCTGTCTCTCATGTGAATCAAAGTTATTCAACGTGTTTTTATTATTATTATTATTATGTGCAATCCTTCGTTATTTTCATTTTATTAATTTGTGTTTTTTTTCCTGTTTGTCTCTCTGTCTCTCATGTGAGTCAAACTTATTCAAGGTGTTTTTTTATTATTATTATCTGCAACTACATATATTTATTATTATTCATGTTTTTTCATGTTTTTCCTCATTTATATTGTTTAATTTATCAAAATAAACTCAATTTTATTCAAAAAACATATTTGCAACAACTTTATAAATTCTAAAAAGCCAAAAAATCAATCCGTATGAACCATACGGATTATGTAATCCGTATGGGTCATATGGATTGGCTAATCCGTATGGTTCATACGGATTATGAAATACGGATTACATAATCCGTATAGGTCATACGGATTACCGAATCCGTAAACTCCATACGGATTATCGAATCCGTGTAATCTATACGGATTACCGAATCTGTACGACAGTAAAATTCACCACTAACCTCTGCATTGCGACAATGCACATCGACCCTCCGACAACCACCCACACGTCCGACGAAATGGACGAAATGCCACCAATAATCACCAACCAAAATGATACCAACACCTCAGGCGATCCAAATGAGCAACAAAAAACAAACGAAATGCTTTGGTAACTCATACACATAGTATATCTCAACTGGCCTTCAGGGGTACTTTTGGGTTTTTAAAAAAATCAATAGTGTAGTAGAAATATTGAATGGTGTATGAAGAAGCACATTTTTAATGTAATTTCATTCTTATTTTTTAGGTATAAGTTCATGTCTTTTCATCTTTCCTAGGACATGATTTAGTGTTTTTGAGCTTCCTAAACCATTATGATGGTTAGTTAATAAATTATTGTGATGCTAAATGGTAAGTAAATGCTTAAATAGAAATAAATACTTAGTGAGAAGCCTAGAGGGAAGTAAATGAGGGTGAGCAATTAATGCCTAGTAGGATTAGTAGTGAAACTTTACTTCTTTTGTTTTAAAGGGCATAACCTATAAATAGAAGCCTCTTTGTAAACTTCGACGACAGAATTTTTAGATCAATTTAGTGTTTTTCTATTAAGAGCTTCTTCTTTATTATTAGATTTAAGAACTTTATAGTAATGGTTCTAGGACAAATCTGCAAGTAGTTTCATATCATATGGAATCAAAGACAATAGTAAATGATGAAAATTTCATGAAAACACCTTGGTATCATATAAACAAAAAGCTATATTGATCTATCAATAGTTAAGGGCAAGGCGCGCGCACACACACACAAAATTAAGAAAAAGTTGCAAGGATGGAATTAAGAAAAAAGTTGCAAGGATGGAATTAAGAAAAAGTTGCAATGTATCTATTAAACATGATATATTTAGATTGGAGAAAATAAGGCATTAAGCAAATTCAGTATAAATCAGTCAAAAGTTGAAGCCAAATATAAAAGGATGGATCATTCATCACTTGTTGAACTAGAAGTAGGTTCCTCCCCTTTGGCAGGTTCGGAATTTGTTTCATATGCATCAGTAGACTGAACAGATGTGACTGGATCTGTTGCAGAATTTAAAGTTTTGGAAGTAGCTGAATACAGGACGTTTGTCCCACCTCCAGACTTTGAAATGAGTCCTTGTGCCTCCATAGCTTCACGTGCTGCTTTTTCCTTTGATTTTTTGGCTCTTTCCAACACTTCTTCCTGCATTAGCATTATATTTTCTAACATGTAAAACACAGGTACCAGAAGCGGAATTAAAATACTGAAACTGAAATGGTATTCAAATGTGCTAAGTTACATAAATAAGAGGGATAGTATGCTTAAACCGTGTCTGAAAAACATCACTGTATATATAGGCTTATTGCATTAAATACACACATAAATGGAGAGGATATTCAGTTTCTTCTAAATGGAGATCATGTCACTATAAACTATAATTCATACAATGAATGTAAAATATTTGATTAATTCTCAACACTCCCTCTCAAGCTGAAGCTTATTTAGCTTTAGCTTGTTACAAGAAAATTTATTTCCAACAAAAGGATAAAAAAATGAGCTACACCAAAAAACATTATGAAGACAACTCAGGAATCTTGGTGAAGTCAGGGAAAATTGCTAGAAAGAAAGAGATGAAATACCCATCAGCCTAAGAAAGTTATGACTTTCTTAAAACCAACATTTGGAAGCTTCATGCCAATATTAGTGAAGACATAAAGTGAAGAGAGGAAATCATCATAGATAGTCAGCAAAGCCCAAAAAAGTCACTGAGAAAAACGCTGGAAAAGGACAGCAACAGAATAGGCAACCAAAAGGTTCTTTACCAAAAAATGAGCAGCGAGCTGAAGGCGGTGGCCCAAAAAATGCTTAAAAGAGACAGCAATATGATAGGCAATCACAATTCCTTGCTGGAAAATGAATGACAAGCTGAAGGTGGTGGCAAACCACTGGCTAAAATCCTCACAAGAACTAGTAGAAGCCATGATAAGTGAGAAAACAGAAACACAAAACGCAAAGCAAACAGTGCCTAGAAAAAGCACAAAACAAAACCAAACATGGTGCAAAAAGGGGTTTTCAGCCAAAATAAGTCCGATAAATTTGAAATTCCAGAGGTAGAGGCGCATTACAAGTTTTTGTGTAGCAACACTTGGGTGCCCCAATCTAGAGTGCCAAGTGTTGGCTCAACCAGTATTTATAGAGGCTGAATTAACAGGAAAGTTGGTTTTTATAATGGAAGGCAACAAATCAGGCTTAGAAGTAGACTTGGAAAATGAGCTTGAAGTAGAATTTGAAAATAGCTTGGGAAATGTGTACAAGCCATTGGATCCAAGATGTCCTTTGACAAGAACCTCATTGGATACCTGAGATTTAACAAAGCACACATTAGGATGAAATTCAAAGTAAACTGAATTATCCTTTGTAAATTGATTAACACTCAGAAGGTTTTTAGAAATGATTGGAACATGCAATATTGTATTTAGAACTAGATCAGCAGAATGATTATAAGGAGAAATAAAGGAGGAAGAACCAATAGATTTGATGGGCAGACCTTGATCATTGCCTACAATCACTTGATCAAGACCCTCAAATGAAGAGCACTGCTGAATGTTATCGACATTGGCAGTGACATGATGCGAGGCACCTAAGTCAGGATACCAAATGTTGGATTGGTCAGAAGTTGAACCAATAGTCATAGCTTGAGGGCATGATTCTATTTGGGAGTGTAACTTGTCATTTGGTGAGGGGAGACCATAGCCATCAGAGTGGGAAGCACTTGCTGCATGGCTGGTTGTTGCATAACAGGTTGCTGCATGAATGATTGCCGAATGAGAGGACGCTGCATGAAAGATTGCCGCATGAGAGGTTATTGCATTGGCTGCATAAGAACCATTTGGGGTTGGACAAGCTGTTGAGGTTGAACAGACATTTGAGGTTCTGTGGAGTGACAAAATTAGCAAAGGGATATTGCAGCTGAGTACCAAAAGCATAAGTAGCAAAGGACTGGGGAAACATCATGGAATAAGAAGTGGCAGTAGTTGAGGGCTTGTGCCAACAATCAGCAGCCACATGTCCAAACTTCTGACAAATATAGCACTGCAAAGAACTATGACCGCCACGTCCTCTACGACCCCCTCTGCCACCAGATCTTCCATTATTACAACCACCACGACCAGCATTCTGATTCTGATTCGAATCAGTATGTGAAGAGTAGGAGTTCTGCTGAACATAGTTTGCAGTAGCAGATGCAAAAAAAGTGTTGGTATCAGATTATGCAGAGGATGGCACAACAGAGGAAAAGGCCACATTAACCAAAGCAACAGCCTTCTTTTGATACCTCTCAATTCGTGCCTCATGATCAATCAGCAAAGTTTCAATTTCATCAACAGTAAGGGGTTCAGCATGGTTATCAATGAAGGAAATATACGACTCAGGTTTCAGGCAAACCTTCAAAAATAACAGCAATGTGTTCACGCACTGAAATGGGTTCGCCAATAGCATTAAGTGAATCCACTAGATCTTGGATGGCTGATAGAAATTCAAAGACAGTGCGTCCATCAAGAATAAGTTGATGAAGCTGAGTACGGAGGTGATTACACTTCACATTCATGTGAGTGTGAAAGTGATTATTGATTCTGTCCCACAGAAGCCAGGAAGTCTTGCAATTGACGAATTTTCGAAGAATAGGTGCTGAAATTGTGGAATGCGACCAGGAAAGCAATAATTGATCCTGTTGATCCCAAAGTCTAAATGTTTCAGTTACTCTGCCAGCATTCGCATCTTCAACAGTGGCAAGCCTCTGCGGAATCTGAACCTCATGAATAAAATGAAGCAAATTGTAACCACGAATTACAGGTTCCACCTGCAACCTCCAAAACAAATAATTAGTCAAATCAAGCTTCTAAGTAATAGTGTGATTCAGATTGGTGTTCACCGGAGCAGGATGCACAGGTAGCGCAGCATCACCATGTGGTGGATTGGGTCACCACCGCCACTCGTAACAGGCGTAGCCATGAGTGAACAAGAAAAACAGCCAAACACCAAGTGAAGAACAAAGAGGAGCAGAGAGCCACACGCAAATCAGAGATCGCAAGCTCCTAAAATTGCAAGCCAGAAACACAAGGCCAACAGAAGCAGAAGCAGCTCGGGAAGCCAAACAGAAGCAAAAACAAGCAGAAGCAGCTCACGATGAACCCTAATCGCAAGAAAACCCAATCACACCACTAAAATTGGGAAAAACAGACCAAAACAAGCAAGAAGAACTCGCGGCGAATCCTAATCGCACCACAAAAATTGGGAAAAATAGAGAGTAGAACAAGTAAGAAGGCTCCGAAAACTCAATTCAATCAAGCAGAAGGCTCAGAAAACTCAATACACTCGAGCAGAAGGCTTGGAAAGGAGAAAAGAATCGAGAAAAGCTCAGAAAAAAAAGTCATAGACTCTTCATCTGGATCGAAACTTGAAGCTCTGATACCATATTGAGTTTCTATCATTGATTCAGAATGAGAAAAGTTAGTTACAACAAGAGAGACCAACAGATAACAGAAAACTAACCACAGTAGTTAACCAATCATGGTTAACTGTCAACTAACTAAACAGCAGTTGTGACAACTGTACAAGTCGCAATACAAGGAGAAGAACTCCTACACAGGAGTAAGATACTCTAATACATGCAAACTTAGGTCTGGCAGCTTCGGTGGTGGTGTGGACAAGGGTGGACTCCATATAACCTTAATCACCAGGCTGCCTCAGTACATTCCTTCTGCCTTAGCTCCATTGCTGAGCTGTCAGCCATATATGCAAAAAAGTTCAATGCAAAAGGCTCACCCAGCAAGTTGAAATTTCAAGATTCCAACATCAATAATGTTCCAACCACCTTCATGATCGTATCTGGGTCCAACAATGATTTCTGTTTAATCATGCCAATCTTTTTATGGAAATCTGAATCTCGAAAACAATGATGCTTGGTTGCATCTCCACCTTCAACTTCCTTCTTGATCAACTCTGTTATTGGGTTATCAAGAAAATAGTCTTCGCAGCCCACATTTTTCACTCTATTTTCCTTGGCTGTCTCCCTCTTTATCAATAAATCAACTTCTTTGTCCATCATAACTTTTTCAATCTTTGTTTCTCTTGCTAACTTTGCTTCATCATTTTTGCTTTCTTCTCCACCACTGTGTGGTTCTTGATTGCTGAACCTTCCTTACTTCTGTTTTCTGATTTCAAGAACTGCAATGGATGACCGTCACACTCAAAATTGCAACCCTTTTAATCAGTTTCCTGCTCTATGCTTCCATCAAAGGTGGTTACTTCCAGCTTTCTTATCCAAGAACTAGCCTCTGCTTCAGTGCATTCTGACCCATTTCCCTCCACGTTATTTTTGTCTTGCTGAGTCGAATGAGGATCCACTTCTTTGCTCAATATCTTGCACAGCATATGTTTCAGCTCGGAAATGTTGGTCCTTTCTTTCAAGAACACTTTGGAACTCTCCCTTTTTCTGGATGCAGGTTTCCTTTTCCTTGCTCGACATGCACTCCAAAAACAATTCTTTGATCTGTTCGTCTTTGGCATATTGTCCTTGATGTGGGCAATGTCACGTCGCAGCTCTGTCAGTTTCTCACCTTGATCGCGGGCCAATTTCTCCAATGCTCCCACTCGGTTTTCTATCACAAGTTCGAATCCGGCAAGTCGGACCAATTGTTAGGAACCAAGAATTGAAATGAGAAAGTAAAGAAAGGATTTGACTAGTAAGAAAAGAACAGAAAATAAGATAGAAAACTCTCCTCAAAGGCTTTCCCCTTCAAAGGATTTCTCCTTTCACAAAGAGCTAATGCTTAATCTACAAATGATAAGAACTCCCTCTCTCCTATCCTTCTTCCCCTATTTATATCTAATAAACCCCTCTATCTAACTAACTAACCCCTTAACTAACTAATCAATATCCTAACTGTAGTAACTAACTTATTAATAGTCTAAAAGGGCAACATCAAAATTGAGTTCATTGATACACTTAACCTATTGGTTGATATTTTCACAAAACCCTTGGCTAGAGATAGATTTTATACGCTTAGAAACATGCTAGGAATCCTTGATGAGTCTAATATATGCTAGCATGTTTTTTAATGGATCTATTTACATCTAATGTGTATATTCATCACATTTGACTCAACATTCAAAATATGTTGCATAATCACTGTTCATTCTGCAATATTCACTGGAATAATCGATTAAGCGTCAAAATAATCGATTAATTGATCTTTCAAAGCATTTTAGAAACAAATTTCTGATTATGTAATTGATTACCTTGTCGAATTAATCGATTACTCATTGTTTAAAAAGAATTCAGAAAAATTGTTTGCTCTGGATTAATCGATTATGACGACGAATTAATCGATTACGCATGCTAAATAAGCTTTTTCAAAATTAACTTGGACTGTAATAATCGATTACAACGAATGGTAATCGATTACTAAGTGTTAACTCTTCTTTATTGCTAATTGGAGTAATCGATTATGCTTCGTTTTAATCGATTACACCTTATGTGTTCTTCCTTCCTTGATTATGATATGTATCTTGCTATTTTTTGCATTTAATAAGCCAAATAAGGGGAGAAGATTATTGAACATTTATGAGAAAATGAAAATAACTGAATCTTATTTTTGCTCTATGAATCTATGTTTCTGCAACTTAAGCAATATTACCTAAAATAGGGGGAGCAATCTAAGAATCTATGTATGCTTATGCAAAGCTTCTTAACACTTGAAATTAGCAACAAGCTAAGTTTATTTCAGGTTAAGATTAAAGCTCCTACACCTATCTCTCTCATGAACTTAACAAAGTAACTAATGTTCAATTGGTATTTGGCATGATCAAAGTCAAAAAGGGGGAGATTGTTGGATATAGGAGGAGCTGAAGATGAAGATCAAGGATAAAGCCCATGTCACTTGAAGCTTTTAGCTTTTAACATGCCATTCAATTGAATACATTTGTAATTTGTAGAATGGTTTAAGAAGGCTTATCTTGAGATCCTTGCATTGCATAAAGCATAAACATATTCATGCATAAAATGTTTTAAGAAAAGAACTTAACAGCTTATCTGTGCATATTCCATGGTTTGTCTGTTTAATCGATTACACAAGGATATAATCGATTACCAGCTTCTATTTGATTCTGGAAAAGCCATGAAGAACATTTTAATCGATTACTAGCTACTCGTAATCGATTACATAGCACAAAATGTAAATCATGCTTATCTTTCTTAATCGATTACCATTACACTGTAATCGATTACACAAGTTCATTTTTAAATAAGCATGACTGCCTTAATCAATTACCACAATCTGTAATCGATTACATAGGCTTATTCTAGAAATTGCACATGATTTCCTTAATCGATTACCACAATCTGTAACCGATTACCAAGGCCTATTGCATATACGAGACTAACTAGTTTAATCGATTACTTCATGGAATAATCGATTACTTTGTTCGTTAAAGTTTTCCAGATTGTCTCAAGAACATTTTAATCGATTACTTGGTTAAATAATCGATTACACTTTCGTATTAATAGATTATTGTCTGTTCTATTTAAAGCTGCTTAGTCTTTTGTTTAGAAGACAACTGAATTTTGCGAAATACCCATTACTCACAAAAGCTCTCATAGTCTCAGAAGAAATATTCTGAGTTACATTGATCTTGTTTCAAAACCTAAAACTCATTCATCATTAATCATGTTGGTTTGAAAAAGATTTATCAAGAATTTTTCAAAGAGAGTTGATTTCAAGAATTGCATTCATTTAACCTGAAATTGTTTGGTAATATTCATTCATTCATCATCTGAGGATCATGAGGTTGTATCTCTTAAACTCTTGCAGTGATTTGTTTATTTACTTTTATTTTTTGTAAGTTCTTAGATCAAAGAGGCTCTTTAAAGGTTTTTCTAGAGAAGGGTTCTCTAAAGGGAAGAACAAAGTAATGTTCTCTAATTCTTGGTCATTATAAGTCTATAGGGTTTAGATTTTTGTTTCTTTATTTAGGGTTGATAAAGGTGATCAGTTGTAAAAGCTTGTAAAGAACAAAATTTGATTTAGTGGAACTCTAACCTAGTATTGGTTAGAAGAAACTGAATGCAGCTTCTCTTGAGAAGTGAACCAATATATATGCTTGTGTTAATTATTATTGTTCTATCTTTTCTTGCTATATTGATCTTGTGATTTCTTCATTACTCAACAAGTGCTGATTTTGTGATTCGAATCTTGGACTGAGTGATTTGATTGAATTAAGGTTGTGTTGGTTTTAAAAGTGATTAAGATCTTAAACTCTGATTTCAAGAATGTTAAAAGGTCAAGGTTATTCCAATTCACCCTCCCTCCCCTCTTGGTATTTGAGTGTATTCATTGTTTTCAGGTTGCGTGATGACATCAAGTTGGAGGAAGTATCCCTAGAACCAACGAATTGTTACAAAATGATCTCAATGGTGAGGGCGGTGGAATGCAAATTTTAGGGAGGAAGCAGGTTCTAGGCAACGAGGGATGGAGGACAGTTTCGCTGACATGTGGTCACTGTTTCAGCTAGTGCAGGGGAGAAGACGTACGAAAGGGGATCAGATAATAATTTTAATTCCAACCATAATAGGCCCAATACTGATACGAGATATGGGCCCAACCCAAATGGGATGCATAACCTCACATAATGAAATGCTGGATCACCGTTCAAAGGGTCTATGTTTTAAATGTGGGCAACATACACCCCCACCCACTAGTGACCCGATAAACATCTGCGATTGTTAATCTAGGAAGAGGATGAATCAAGTGAGAAAGTTGATTCTCCAACTACAGAGGAGGAAAATAAAGATGCGGAGAATTGGGAGCTTGTCTGCAATCACGTTAATTTTCAAGGAACAGCGACAGTAATGGCACAATCGAAAACCATGAAGGTTGAGAGAGAACTTGAAGGATTCTCAGTGCTTGTGCTCATCAACAGTGGGGCAAGCCATAATTTTATTACCCCTGAATTGGTTTCCTCTTTGAGTCTACCAATTAGTGCAACTGAAGACTTCCATGTCAACCTGGGGGATGGGAGTAAGAAGTCGTCAAGGGGCAGGTGCGTGAATTTAAAAATTATGATCGGAAAACATCAATTAACGATTAATGCATATCTCTTGGATTTGGGAGGCATCGACTTGATCTTAGGAATGGAGTGGCTTGAAACCTTGGGAGGTGTGTCAGAATGGAAGAAAAAGACCATGCAGTTCTCTCACAAAGGGGAATGTAAACAAATTGAAGGGGTATCAGGTGAACGAAGGACAACAACCAGTAG
The DNA here is from genome assembly GCA_007407185.1 of Glycine tomentella. NCBI lineage: Eukaryota > Viridiplantae > Streptophyta > Magnoliopsida > Fabales > Fabaceae > Glycine > Glycine tomentella. The sequence continues at coordinate 227,364 of PYAF01001230.1, read as the reverse complement.
CTCTGCAACGGTTACTCTGGGAGGTGAATTCGGAGGGTAAGGAAAAGAACGACATTGGTCTGAGTTATCTGAACTCTACTCTCACGATTGAACAGCACGAAATTATCACTGCTGTATTAAATCATTTTGATTCAGTGTTCCAAAAGCACCAGGAGTTGCCACCGTATAGGGACAATGATCATGCTATTAATCTCTATCCTAGTACGGGCGTGTGTGAGGCCATAACGATATGCGCATCACCACAAGGATGAAATTGAAAAACAGGTGAAGGAGTTGATGCAGACGGGAAATTAAAAACAGTCAGTCCTTTCTCTGGTCCAGTGATCTTGGTCAAGGTGACAATCACAGATAAGTTCCCTATCCCAACGATTAATGAATTGTTAGATGAACTTCATGGTGTCAAGTACTTTTCAAAGATAGACCTCAAATCTGGGTTCCACCAGATCAGAGTGAGGGATGAAGATATCTCCAAGACTGCTTTTCGTACTCATGATAGCCATTACGAGAATTTAGTAATGCCTTTCGTTTTAACTAACGCACCATCCACCTTCCAGTCTACAATGAACTCAGTTTTTCGTTCAAAGCTACGCCATTCAGTCTTGGTATTTTTTGATGATATCCTTGTTTACAGTCCCACTTGGGAGGCGCATCTGCATCATTTGGGAGAAGCGTTACAGCTGTTGCAAGACCATCAATTAGTAGCTCAACAGAAAAAGATGTTCTTTTGGGGAGACATCCGTTGATTACCTTGGACATGTAATTTCTTATGATGGTGTTGACATGGATCCATCCAAGGTTCAAGAAGTGTTGGATTGGCCCCAACCTATGAACACAAAAGGAGTAACAAGGTTTTTTGGGACTTACCGGTTACTATCAACATTTCATTAAAGATTATGGAAAAATAGCTCAGCCGCTTACTAGCTTGACCAAGAAGTAAGGGCTTATTTGGAATGAAGCTGCAGCAGCTGTGTTTCTGGAGTGAAAGAAATTATTAACCACAGCCCCTGTTCTGGTATTGCCGGATTTCCCTAAAGAATTTGTGTTAGAGAGTGATGCTTCAGGAAATGGCATAGGTGCTGTTTTAATGCAAAATAAACAGCCTATCGCCTATTTTAGCAAGGCTCTTCTCGAAATTTAGCTAAATCTATCTATGAAAAGGAAATTATGGCACTTGCTCTTGCTAAACAACACTGGCATCCCTACCTTATAGGGAGGTCATTTATGGTGTACACAGATCACAAGAGCCTCAAGCACTTGCTGTCTCAAAGGATTACCACAGCAGATCAACATTGTTGGTTGTCTAAGTTGATGGGATATCAATTTGAGATAATCTATAAACCTGGACCGGAAAATAAAGCAGCAGACGCTCTGTCCTGGATGCAGGAACCAATGGAGTTGTCTTCTTTGGTTCCGGGCCCCTATTGGTTGGATTTGGGAAAGGTCAAAGAAGAATATAAGAGGGACCAATACTTACAGAACATTATTTCTGCACTTCAGTTTGGACAATCCGACCCTGTTGTTTCTGCTGAGTAAACCTTGCAGGGAGAATTATTATTCTACAAAGGCCGCATGGTTCTATCTTCTAACTCAGCTCTCATTCCAGTTTTGTTACAAGAATTTCCTGCTACCCCTGCAGGAGGTCATTCTGGTTTCACGAGAACGTATAAGCGTTTAGCTAGTGGTGTATTTTGGAAGAGCATGCATAAACAAGTGATGAATTATGTCAAGTCCTGCGATGTGTGCCAGCGCCACAAACATCAGACTTTAACTCCAGCGGGACTGTTACAACCCCTCCCTGTTCCGTAGCTTATAGGGGAGGATCTCTCTATGGATTTTATTACCGGTTTGCCTAAGTCCCAAGGGTATGAGGTTATATTGGTTGTTGTTGTTGTTGTTGGGAGGGGTGGTTTAATAAGGGCATTAAGTGGAAAGTTGGTCGTGGCTCAAAGGTGCTGTTTTGGGAGGATGGGTGGCTGGATGATGGAGTTCCCCTGATGGTTAAATTCCCTAGATTGTATAATATTTCCCAACAACAACAGCAACACATTCAACAAATGGGATCTATAACACAAGAAGGCTGGGAATGGAGGCTTGGCTGGAGACGCTGCTTTATGGAGGGAGAAGTACCATTGGTAATCAAACTTTTAGACATTATTCAGGGCCTGCCAATACATGGTAATCAACAGGATCTTCGGAAGTGGGGGGGTAGGGAGGATGTATGTGGAGTTTACACGGTGGGTAGTGCTTATAAGGTACTTAATATGGAGCTGGATACCCAGGCCCAGGAGGAGGTGTACGTAGATCTTTGGAAGCTAAAAATTCCGTGTAAAGCGTCATGTTTTGCGTGGAGACTGTTGAGAGACCGCTTGCCAACTAGGAGGAATCTTATAAGAAATATAATCCTACAAGATGCTTGTTGCCCTTTCTGCAATAGCGATGTTGAGGATGCTTCACACTGGTTTTTTAGCTGCCATAAAATTATGCCACTTTGGTGGGAGTCTATGGCATGGATAAAGATGTCGGGTGCATCCTCGATCAAACCTAAGGACCATTTCATTCAGCATACGTATTGTGGTTTCAATGGCCTTAGAATTCAGAGATGGAGGATTTGGTGGATAGCTTTGACCTGTAGCATTTGGTTACACCGAAACAGGATTGTTTTCCAAAACGAATGTTTTAACAGCCATAAGCTGCTGGAGGATGCTATTTTCCTATGCTGGTCTTGGTTAGCTAACCTGGAAAAAGGATTCAATTTTCCTTTTTATCATTGGTCTAGCCACATTAGAGAAGGTTTTTGTTTGTAGGGGTGTTTTCTAGTTTTCTAGTTCTTCGTTTTCTTTTTTGGGTTTGGCTGTAAGCATGTCCTTTGGCATCCTAATTCGGATTATTTCTCTGTATTAGGCTGCCATAGCTCTATCATGCTTGTGGTTTGACCTTTTTGTGGTTGTACATGTACTTTGTCCTATATATATATATATATATATATATATATATATATATATATATCTTTGCCGATCAAAAAAAAAAGTAGCATAAGCTACTTTTTGTTGTTCCGAACATTCTAACACTGAAAATATTTTCTCTACCTCCTTAATCCATTCTTCAGCTTTATCAGGATTAAATAGTGATAACTAACTGGATGAGAGCAGAAGTTATAAATAGAGGGGTATAGCTGAGGAAAAGGCACCTGGAAGGTAGTTGTGGAGGGTGTGACCTCGAAATCACTGTACTGCAGGAGATATTTCTCCAATTAAGCAATAAAAGTTTCTTTTTTCATCTTTTGTCTAATCCAGTTCTATCAACTGGTATCAGTGTAGGAGTATAAGTGTGAGGTAAAGTCTCACATAGGATAAAAATAGAAAAGTTGAGCACCATATAAGTGAGGAAAAGACCCATAAACCTGAACCTTAAGGTTTTGGGTTAAAGTGTGGTCTCTAGTTTACTTATATGGTTACTCATGACCCATTGGTGTAAATCTCCCCAATATTTACCCCCTCGATTTTCCAACAATCAGGCTCCGATCTTGGGGCTGTGAGGAGTTGATGGGTTCGAAAACTAGCAACAAAATGGACACGCGAATGGAGGCAATCGAGCAAGTTGTGGAAGAAAATTGCAAGGCCCTGGAGTCGAACAGGGAGGCGACCGAATCGCAATTGGGTTCAATTGAAACCATGCTTCGGAAGCTTGCCGAGACATGGGAGAGGCCGAAGGTGGTGGAGACGGATCCGACGGGAGGTGCGACGCGGAGAAACCGAGAGCGAGGCCGTGGGCGCTAGTAGGTGGAGGAACATCAAAATCCCCATTTTCATGGAAGATGATCCTCTTGGTTGGGTCTCTAAAATCGAAAGGTATTTTCGATTACAATCCTTGACCAAGAGGAGGACAAATTGGAAGCAATTATGATGGCAATGGAGGGTGAAGCATTGGCCTGGTTTCAGTGGTGGGAATCGTGGAATTCCAATCAGTCTTGGGAAGGATTCAAGCTGGCTTTAACCCAGCAATTTCAGGGGACGAATATGGGAAGCTCATTCCAAGTTTTATTAGCACTAAAGCAAGAAGAAACAATGCAGAGTTATATTGGGCAGTTTGAAACACATGTGGGAGCTGGAAAAGAGTTGGGGGAATCCTTCTTAATGGAGGTATTTCTTAAAGGGTTGAGGGAGGAGATTGGGTCTGAGGTGAGGCTACATGAGACAAAAAGTTTGATGGAAACCATGTTAAAGGCAAGACAAGTAGAGGGAAAAAAATAGGGTGCTGCGGAATTAGCCAAGAAATAGCAAATGGACTCAAGCATTTCAGAAGTCCAGTTTCTTGGGTCCAAGAAATGGGAAGGAGTGGCAACAGGCCAGTAGTAAAGGGGGGAACCTATAGGAGGAATAAAAACAAGGGGAGGGGTTTGGAAAGGAAGGAGGAATTTTCACAGGTTAACACCTGTGGAAGTTAATGAAAAAATGAGGAAGGAAGAGTGTTTTACATGTGAAGAGAAGTATCACCCAACACGTGTGTAAAAACAGACATTTGAGGTTGATGATCATGGAGGAAGAGGAATCTAATAGGAATCTGAATATTCTCTTGTTTATTGAATTGATATTATCAGTTACAACCAGGGCATAGAACCTAGCTTTCCCAAACCAATTACCAATAATACCAAAAGTCCCTAACTACCAGCTGTTAACTGCTATATAAAGGCAGTTACCTACTAACTAACCAAACTGTAACTGAGCAGTCAGTTACAGGTTTACAACTGCTAGTCTAATTTCTTTTTAAACCTCCCATGGGTCCTTACTTCATACACCTGCTGTATGGGTAGCCTAACAGAATCAAGGAGAGGAGAGAGATGAGGAGGAAGAGGAATTGCACCAGCTCTCTTTACATAGTATTGAAGGGTTCACTACCAAGAAATTTTTAAAGCTATGGGGGAGAATTCAAAACAGAAAAGGTAATAGTGTTGATTGACTGTGGAGCAACTCACAATTTCATTTCTATGAAATTAGTGAAGGAGTTGGCATTGGAGGTGACTCCCACAAATCCCCACTCTGTGGAGTAGGGGATGGTCATAAGGTAAGGTGCCAAGGAGTATGCAAATCTCTAACCATTGAGTTGCAAGAATTACAAGTAATGCAAGATTGTTACTTGTTTGAATTAGGAGGAGCTGATGTAGTGTTGGGGGTTGAATGGTTGGCTGGACTAGGGGAGGTGGAAGCCAATTTCGAAAAATTAACACTAGCTCTCATGGTTCAGGATAAAAAGATTGTTTTGAGGGCTGAACCTGAGTTAATTAAGGCTGCCATCAGTCTGAAGTTGATCAAGGATACAATGCTGGAGGATGATCAAGAGTTTTGGGTAGAATTAAAGGTAGTGGAAGGTACAAGCAATGCTGGAGCAGTGTCTGCATCAGTGGATCAGGTTTTGGAACAATTTGAGGGGGGTTTTAAGGAACCTCAAGGGTTGCTACCACAAAGGGAGAAGGATCATGCCATCACCCTTAAATCTGGTAATTCCATTCCCAATTTGAGACCCTACAAATATCCTCATTATCAAAAGGATGAAATTGAAAGATTAGTGAGAGATATGATGACTGCTGGAAGTATTAGGGCAAGTACTAGTCCTTTTGCTAGCCCTGTAATTTTGGTTAAGAAAAAATATGGGACCTGGAGGTTTTGTGTAGATTATAGGACTCTCAATAAAATTACTGTTCCAGATAAATTCCCAATTCCAATCATAGAAGAGCTATTGGATGAGATTGGAGGGGATGAATGGTTTTCTAAATTGGATTTGAGGGCTAGTTATCATCAAATTAGGATGAAAGCTGAAGATGTGCACAAGACAGCTTTTAGAACACATAAAGGTCACTATGAGTTCTTAGTTATGCCTTTTGGGCTGACTAATGCTCCTTCAACCTTCCAAGCCCTCATGAATGAAATGCTTAGACCTTTTCTAAGGAAGTTTGTTTGTGTTGGTTTTCTTTGATGATATCTTGGTGTATAGTCCTAATCTGGAGGACAAGAAGCATTTAAGGGCAGTGTTGCAAGTACTGCAACAACAAAAGTTGCATGTAAATAGAAAGAAATGCACTTTTGCTCAGCAATCCTTGGAATATTTGGGACATTTAATTTCAGGGAAGGGAGTAGAAGCAGATCCTAGTAACCTAGAATTAAGGTCGGCAAGTTGTAATATAAGGACAGGTTGGTATTGTCCAGAAATTCTTCTAGAATTCCTTTACTCTTAAAGGCATTGCATGATTCTCCTATGGGAGGACACTCTGGCTTCTTTAGAACCTTTAAGAGGGTGACTAGTGTGGTATTTTGGCAAGGAATGAAGAAGGTCATAAGGGAGTATATAGCTGGGTGTGAAGTTTGTCAGAAGAATAAAGCTAGCACTCTGGTTCCAACAGGATTGATTCAGCCATTGTCTATTCCAACTAAGGTATGGTCTGATATATCTATGGACTTCATTGGGGGTTTGCCAAAAGCTCAAGGAAAAGACACTATCATGGTAGTGGTGGATAGATTGATTAAATATGCTCATTTTTTTGCATTGAATCATCCTTATTCAGCTAAGGATGTGGCTGAATTATTCATAAAGGAGGTAGTCAGGTTACGGACAGGTTATTCATGAGCATATTCTAGAAGGAGCTATTTAGAAAGTCAGGGACTCAATTAAAGATGAGTACTGCCTATCATCCACAAACAGATGGGTAGACAGAAGCAGTTAATAGGTGCTTGGAGGTTTATTTGAGATGTTTGACAAGTACCAAACCAAAACAATGGCCTGATCAATTAGCTTGGGTTGAGTTTTGGTTCAATTCCAATTACAACATTTCTGCTAAGATATCTCCTTTCAAGGCCTTGTATAGGCAGGAGCCTCCACTATTAATCAAGGGAGCTGATATCCCCTTCTAAATTGGAGCAAGTGAACCAATTGAGTAAAGATAGAGATGAGTTGCTGCAGGAGTTAAGGATGAATTTACTTAATGCACGAGATCAGATGAGAAAATATGCAAATAAGCATAGAATGGAGGTAGTTTTACAAGTGGGGGATTGGGTTTTCCTAAAGCTGCAGCCCTACAGAATGAGATCCTTGGCCAGAAAGCCTGATGAGAAATTGAGTCCAAGATTTTATGGACCATATAAAATCATCCAAAGGGTAGGAGAGGTGGCTTACAAACTGGAACTGCCTGAGGGCTGTATGATACACCCTGTTTTTCATGTTTCTTTGCTCAAGAAATCAATTAAGGCTACTTGTTCTCCTCAGCCTCTACCAGCAAATTTGAGGGAAAATGGGGAGCTTCAAATGCAACCAGAAAAGATTATGCAGCAGAAGGTGACAGAATCTGGGAAGCAGGAGGTCCTTATCAAATGGAAGGACCTACCCCATCATGAGAACAGTTGGGAGTTGGCTGATGAGATGAAGAAGGCTTTTCCTGACCTGGACCTTGAGGACAAGGTCCATCTTGAAGGGGAGGGTATTGATAGGAGTAGGAGGTGGGGACGGTATTATAAAAGAAGGGTGTAGTTAGCAATTAGTTGTTAATTCAGTTAGTATGAATAATTGTTAGTTAGTAATAACTAACTGGATGAGAGCAGAAGTTATAAATATATGGGTATAGCTGAGGAAAAGGCACCTGGAAGGTAGTTGTGGAGTGTGTGACCTCGAAATCACTGTACTGCAGGAGATATTTCTCCAATTAAGCAATAAAAATTCCTTTTTTCATCTTTTGTCTGATCCAGTTCTATCATAGACGAAAAATAATAGGCAACAATATATTGTTTATGTAGTCATGAAGCAAGACACAAGACAACATATTATTTAGGGTTAATTATGTTTTTAGTCCCTGAATTTTTTCAGGTTTTTACTTTTAGTCCTAACAAAATTTTGACTGATCTTAGTCCTAAACTTTTATTCCATTAATGTTTTTAGTCCCTGCTGTCAAATAGCACTGTTAAATAATGATGTGGAGTTACATTAGTGGCAGTTAATTTTGTGGGGGCTCAAAACTGCTAAAAATTGCCTTGCTAAAATGTTGAAAACGTATTAAATGACTTCTAGCAGTTAAAAAGCTGCCAAAAACTGATTTAGCCTTTTCCTATTTTACTCGTTTTATAACCACTGACCAACACATATCATCAATAAAAATATAAAATCACATATTATTTAAAATTACAATGCTCTTTTCCTTATTCTGGTATTCCTATCAATCTTTTTTTAAACATTATAAGCTTCATTTAAAATATTAAGAGGGTTGCAGATGCATGCTCTTTTTCTCATATCGTGACAAAAATTTGGAGGGTTGCAGACACATGCTGCTGCAAGGGATCAACCCACCTTTCCCCCACAAACACAAGGGTGCTCTCAGAGATTTGGGAAAAACTCAATTTCAGAATTGGGTTTTGGAAACTGGATGATTCTTTGGGGTTTCGTAAGTGTGCTTACACATCTCACTCCTCACAATGTACACAAACTGGCGACACACCCAATAGACCAAGCCCCAACCCCACCTTTACGAACCAATCTCAGAGGGTCACCAAAATGAAGTGAGTAGCGTAGCACTGCGTCACTGAAATGAAAGGCACACACCGCCGTCTCCAGGTTTTCAGTTTGGATTTAGGGTTGGGGTGGTTGTGCGTTTCAAGCAACAAGAGGAAGCAGAACTGATTTTGGGTTTGGGTTGTTTTGGGTTTCAGATCTATTTTTTAAAAAAACTCTTTTTATTTTGCTGGGTTTGTGTTTGATTTTGACATGAATTTGTATCTCTACTTATTCTGATTTTGATTTTGGATCTGAGTTTTATATTGGTCTGAACTTGCATTATTGGATGGAGGAAAGGGGGAAATCAAAAAAGGCAAAAGCAATTTCTGGCATTTTTCAGCCTCCAAAAATTGTTTACTACATCTTAGCAACGCAATTTGTAGATTTTTAACCGCCACTAAATGTAATAAAATAACAATAAGATTAATGTCATGTCATCATTTAATGGTGCTGTTTGACGGCAAGGACTAAAAACATTAACCGAATAGAAGTTTAGGGACTAAAACCGGTCAAAATTTTGTTCAGGGACTAAAAGTAACAACCCGAAAAAGTTCAGGGACTAATTAACCCTATTATTTATCTAGCACAAGATAATGCCAGTTTAAACTGCTCCATACCTGAAAATCCTGCACTTGCTTTTGCTGTTCAGCTTGCAATCTTCCAATGGTGCTCAAAATCTCACCAACTGTTGATTCAATGCGCTCATTTAGAGCTTCAGCTACAGCTCTTCCCAAGAAAAATGCATCCAGGACACTTCTGTTGCTGCTATCACTATCACCTGCAAGATTCAGTTACTTATTTACTTGAAAAAGAAAATATAATAAAATAACCTTTAAAATAGAGAACTTTAAGTGGACTAATTTATAACCTGAAAACTACTTGTTCACCGGTAAATAACATAAACTACAAATTAAAAAGTAAATCAAGAATGGATTATCATTAACCCAATTTACTAAGTGAAACAATACCATTAGAAAAGGAGAAATGCTAGCAACACACCATCTGACACACTCTTTTAAACACACTCTCTACAATTGGCTGAAATTTATTAGAAATCCCAAATTTTGGAAGGATTCACAACTCATTTAATTATTCTCTCCTAATTTAGTAGTTTCCAGTGAATTTCAATCAATAACAGAGTGAGTGTTAGAAAGAGTGTGTTAGAGAGATTGTTAGAAAGGGTCTGTCTGTTTCCGGTTTTCCAAATTCTGTTCTATTTTTTAAATATAAGAAAACAAAAAAAAAAAAAAAACATTCAATAAAAAAGTAGTTTTTGAAAGCTATTTTCAAAAGTAATACGTTTCTTTCAGTTTTTACAATAAAAAATACCAAAACATGTTTTGGTTTTCTACTTTCAGTTTTCTGATACTCCTGTTTACACTTACATTTCATCTTCTTCCCCCTCTCCTACAATCTAAAAATTAGTTTTTGAAAACGGTTTCATGAAATGATTTTAAAAGTTAGAAAGCAAAAACACAAACAAATACAACGTAAGTAATGAACATTCATTTAATTTCCTAGTCCCCATGAATCCAATCCTCAATTAAAAAACCTTCAGCAATTGTGAAATAAAAGGAAGAAAAAAAATTGTAACAATAGATGCTAGTGGAAACAGCACTAGGGATGAAATTGTTTTAGACAACTGCAACCCATGAACCCCAGAAATTGATGTTAGGACACATCGTTGAAGAACACACCATCAACATTACTAGCAGCAAAATAGAGAGAGAAAGAAGAAAAACAATACTGTACCAGAGCCAGGGCCACCTGGCCAAATGCTACAGTTGCAGCGAAGTCCAGTGTTTTGAGAACCCCTTTTGCGGGGAAGTTCAATGTGACTGGATTTGGAAGAAGGAACAGCGAAATTGAAAAATAAGGGACAAAAAGAAACAGAGGTTTTGGACAACGTATGAAACGAAAGGACGGTGTTCATTTTCTCCGAAACACTCTCTCTTGCTCGCCTCTGTTGTCCCGTTAACCCCACTACGAGTTGGACTTGTCCAAAAGATCTGAACTAAACTTGGAAAAGAAATATCAAGAAAGGGAACAACAAAGAAAAAAAAAAAAACAAAGAAAAAAAAAACACTTTTTTCTTTCTTACAAAAGTTATAAGAAAAAAAAAACTAGGTATGAATTTGGCCTATCTAAGTTCACGTTCTATAAATTTTGCTCCTTGTAAGTTTTTATGTTGAATTTTAGTTGTACGTTTGCATTTTCTGAAATTTTGGTACTGTAATTTTTTATTTTTAGTCATTACAAATTTAAGTTTTTGCAATATTATGCTATATTAGATTACAATTTTTTATTTAGTTCCTACGAATTGGTGCTTTATGAAATTGGAAAGATGCAAATTTACAACATTAAAAATGAACAGAAAAAATTATAAAAAATCAAAATTGAAAAAACATGAATTTATAGTGACTAAAAATAAAAAATAAACTTTTAGAAACCATAATTAAAAAATACACACTTATATAAACTAAAATCATATTTAAGAAAGAAAAAAAAATATTTTTCTTACCCATTTTCTTGTTTCAAAAGGGCCATAAACACTTATTTATACATTTTTATAAACATGGTCTTTTAATTAAATTTTATTTTAATCATACTCTTGACTCTTACTCTCTTTTTTAATTAATTTTAATCATTTTTTATTCGTTGAATAGAAGAAGAAAAAAAAACTTTTTAAATTGATAATTTATTAATTTATCAATTAAATAATACATTTTTAAAATTTAAATTAATTTTTGTTGATAATATCGACATAATTAATTTTACAATACCAAGTGAGAGGTTCTTCACGTGCTTCCATCATCTGTTAAGTTTCATCCCTCCAAAACTCTACTTCAATCTAAATCAGAGTGTCATTGAACTAAGGGATCATTCTTCTTGTATTCAGTTAAACCTTGATATTCAGGTGGAATTGATGTTATGCCAAAGCTGGGTAAGATATTTAGATTTTGACTACGCTGTAGATTTAGATGCAAGATGATATATGACAGGGTATGCATTCACAATTGGTTATTCTCTTGTTAGTTGGAAGGCTACAATTCAGCCCACAATTGCATTGTCCATTACAGAAGCAAAGTACATGGCTTTGGCAATAGCTACAAAGGAAGGTATCTTGCTAAAAGGTCTTATTAGCAACCTCGGGTTTCCACAAGATAAGGTTATCATTTTCTGTGACAGTCTGAGTACAATTTGTTTAGCCAAGGATCAAGTCCATCATAAGAGGACTAAACATATTGACATTAGATAACACTTCATCCGCACTGAGAAAAGGATTGTAATACAGAAAGTTGATACAAAAGAGAACCCAACTAATATGGTCAAAAAGCATGGTCCTCGAAGCAAGTTCATGCACTGTCAGGATATACTTAATGTAGATTATTGGGAATAAATGGTGTTACATTTGATTCAAAATTGTTATTGAACCAAGGTGGAGATTGTTGGAAGAAAGAGTGGACGATACTAACAGAGGTGACTGGACATCGTCTAGTCTAGTTCTCTATGCTAAGATCTGTTTTCTATTTAGTGGAGTGTCCAATCATATTTAACAATGTATCGTTTAGTGAGTTTAGTTTGTCTGATTAGATGGCTCATTAATAATGTTCTATGTAGTAACTATTTTTAGTTGTTGTAACTTATAACTGTTTTTGGTTATTCTATTATCTATTCACTCCTATAAAAGGGGTTAGACCCACTTCATTGTACTGTTAATTTTATTTAATACAATTACTTCTATTTGTGTTAACTCTTTTTTCCTTCTATCATATGTTTTCTTATATGTTTCGTATTTTCAGTCTTAAACCCAACAATTAATTACATTAATAATCTATCAAAATACATAACGTCTTTCTTATATGTCACAAAAATAATTAATAATTAAGTTTATACTAGTTTTTCAACAATTTTATTCCCAAGGTATACTAATAAATACTCAATAAAAAAAATCGCTTTCCATCTTTCTAAAACTTTAAATATAAAATATGGAAATTGAAAATACCTTTCTTTCTTTCGTATGGTGCCTTTCAATTTTTGCCTCTTGCAAATGGTGAAGTTGTGGCTGTTGCAACTACTATTGTGCATTTCCATAATTTAGAAATTATAACAATATTTTTCAATCAATCCAATGACATTTGTTTTATGAGACTTAAAAGATAAGAACTCTTTCAATTACATGAAAATAGAGTTTAATAATTAGATATCAACAAATCCTAAAAAAATAAAAAGTGATTATTAACTAAAATTTGATGAATTATAATATATAGATAAAATATCTTAAGAAAGATCAAATTACTATTGATTTTATAAAATGTTAGAAGATAAAAATTGATTATATAATAACTAAAATTTGATAAAATATAATATTGAGATAAGATTTCTATTAAAAAAATATGATTACTATTAATTTATAATTTTAAAAAAGTAAAGAGATGAAAAATAATTATATAATAATTAAAATTAAGAAAATATAGTATCTCATCTCAGTTTCAGATCAAACTAGTCCGGTAGCTGTGCATTTGCACGGGTAATTGCAGTTATGACGTAAGATTAAAATATATCTATTTATAAAATTAAATAATTTCATTGAAACTACAAACATATTTAGATAATTAACTTCTTCAAAATAACTGAAAGATTAAGATAGAATATTCAAAAAAAAATATTTAAAATATTTATAAAATTGTATGATAAATTTATTATGTATAAAAATTTAAAAAGAATTTAACTTTTGTTAGATTTAAATATTTATTAATTTTCAAAATAAAATGATAAAATAATTTTTTAGGACGATAAAATAATTCAATTATTTTACAATCATATTGTAAAGTAAATTTATTAATTTAAATAATTATAATTTATAAGAAATATTTTGAATAATTTGAAATGTAAAAATTACTTAAATTAGATGCAAATTATTGAAATCAATATAACTTAAAATAAGTTATTATTTGAATCTCAAATAGCCCATTATATTTTAATAGCACTTAAATAAGATGTGTTGCATAGGTGTTTAGTATTATTTTCGTCTCGTGAGATGAAAAATGTACTAATTTAATTAAGCTCTCTAATTCAACTTCATAATCTATATTATAAATATTATTAAAATATATTGATGAAATTATTTAATTATATGATTTATTAGTAAAAATAATTCTATAGGACTTAAAAGAAGAAAAAAATAACTATGAGGGATGAAGTTCTGTTAAATATTTATAGAGATAGATTTGTCGCCCATAATGGTTGATAGAGATTAAGGAAGACCTCTAAGAAGATAAGAAAGACCTAAGAGGAAGAATCCTTTAATTGGACTAAAAGAACATGTGAAAGGAAAAGTTGGAAATACCAAAGAGTGGAAGAATAAAGCAATGGAAGAATCTAGAGGTTATCAACACATTACAAGATTGCCTAAAATGGAAGAAGAGTCCACAATGGTGCACGTGGAAGAAGGACAACCTAATAATGCACCAACATGGGCTTGCAGCCTAATTTTTATTTCATTTTATTTAAGTGTTTTTGGATAGTTTTTAATTGTATTAAATGGGCTGATTGAATGCTAATTAGGAGCCAAAATTTTAATTCTAGAATAAGATTGTTTTTATTCAAGTTGTAATTTAAGCCTTAAGCTTGTTTGGACCTTTTGCTTATGTTTCTTAAAATTAGGGTTAACCACAACCTTATTAGAAGAGGTGTGTTGTCTAGAAATTCTATAAATAGAGATGTTATGCGTCCAGTCACAGTGGAATTTTTCTTACTAAGAGTAGCATCTATCATCCAACGCCCTGTTATAAACTAGTGTCCACTCTTTTGTGAACAATAAGCTCTTTTTACTTGCGCCCAATTGACTTATTCACTTATACAAACTGTAACCACCTCTACTATTACGTATTTATTTTATTTACAGCGGAATTTTTTTTCGGAAATTTAGACAAAGTTCTAAAAGAGTCTTTGTTAATTAAAAACAAGTTTAGAAATAAGAGTTCATCTGAAAGTTCCACAATAATCAAATGAGTTTGTAAATGATAAGAAAGATTATAATTTTTGCAAACCAGATATGAATATTATAAGGAAATTGTTTCACATATTCCAATATTACAATCCCAATTGTCATCAAATCAAGATACATGACATAGCACAACACAGCAGAAATCATCACAAAGTCTTCATCACTTCTTCACTAAATTCATCATCCCTTGATCATGCTTACTGTTCATCTGCTCGCCCAAATAATTTGGGGTCGTCACAGGT
>PYAF01001230.1:176704-210884 GCA_007407185.1 Glycine tomentella | reverse complement strand
TAGATGAGTTGCTGGAGTGGTCATTGGCTGCAGATGAAGACTATAAGAGTCTTTTGTATAATCTCTGTCTAGTTCTCTGTATAGAGATATGATGTGAGTGTACACCAGTTGTACTGTACATCTGTTGATGTATAACCACTGATGTGGTAGAAACTATCAGTTGTATGTATATATGTACAGACCTTGATGTATAGAGGATGCTTTTCCTCCTGATGATCTCTGTTTGTTTTATATGTCTGCCTATGTTGTATATGTTTTATCTGGATCAGCAGAGATTTGTTTTCTGTGTGTTTTTATATTCTATGCATTATCAAGAAAAACGATTCTATCGCTTCCGTACTGCGTTAGGTTAACGCTGATAGCGCGCTTATGATATTGTTAATGATAACACGTCCGGGGTGTTACAGTGTCTTAGATTCAGGGTAAAGGTGTGCAGAAGTGGCCTTGAGAATACTGTTGTAGTCAGGTGTGGCAGGACATAATACTTGTTGTAATCAAGTTTTGATTAGTGAGACCCTTTACTTGTTTGTAAAGAAGAACTTGATGTAGCTCTTTTTGAGTGAACTGATATAAACCTAAGTGTTTCTAGTTCTCTCCTAAGCTATTTTATTAGTATTCTCTTGTGCTAGTTTTGATACACATCATCACACAAGTTTGCTCTTAAAAATCCTTTCTGAAAACTCTATTTTTTATTAAGCATTGGACGATAGTCTTTTGTTTTAAACAAAACTATTTTTTACTCACTAGACGATACTTTTAGTAACTTGGTTTCATCATATATCTTTTTGTGAAAATCTTCTTTTACAAAAATAAAAATCAATTTTATCTAACACACTATTTAATCCTGTTAGGTAGTGACGACCACTTTTCAAATCTACCTTGGATTTTGATGATTAATAATGTAACGACCCGCCTCATCGCTACGATATCACAAATTCTTAATCATGCAGATCTCAATTTTAAATAAAACTCCATTAATTTATTTATGAAAATGATGGTAAATATTTTGCGATTATACAATTATCATACATGTATTACATTTACATAATAAACACATATGTACATATATATTAAATCAGTACATGTCATCCACATGTTAGAACTTCCTTTAATTTTACATGTATATACATCTGAAATTACGTATCTAACAAAAAGTCAAAGAACTAACTAAGAAAGAGTTGATTAATAAAACACAACTCTTTCTTCAAAAAGAAATTCAACGTCATCAAGTCGGCTTGGTGGCTCCAACCAAAAAGAAGATTTCCCTCCAAGGTCACCTACTGCTGCTCATCTGCTACCACGAACGAAAGTTTGCGATCATCACAGGTACCAACCACACGGTACAACAAATGCAAGGGTGAGTTTATTATATAAAATCAACAAACATCAGATAACAACAATTGGGAAGGAAACAACATTACCCACCACAATCATTAACAAAAACCCATGATTCCAATACACACTTAACAAACCAATCACCTAATGCATTTCACAACTCAAACATCATGCATAGAATGATGCATGCACCTGACTCATCTATAAGCATGCAATGTGGTACCATCCTCATGAAAATAACCTCTCTTAGGAAAATGATGCAGTAGCTCGTCAAGGTCACTCTGTCGTGCACAGGTCGCTCCCCCCATGGTGATCAGCCCTAGGTCACAAGGGAGTTCCAAACAGAGATGCCCCCCTAGTACCTCTGTACCCTACTGCCACTATTCTATTTCCATCAATGCAAATGAAGTATGAAACATTAGCATCATCAATGTATGACCCGGCTAGGAACACATCCTTCATCGCAAGGGTAACCCGTCATACACCCCCATGTACATACATAACACCCCAATATGGGCTCACCGACGCACTGACCGTGGCTAGGAACACTTCCTTCCTCGCAAGGGTAACCAACCTGTCACTGCATCCCACGTGTACATATACAACATACAACCATTAGGAACACATCCTTCCTTGCAAGGGTAACCAGTCATGCACTCCCCCATGGATGTCAATATATATCCATATCACATAATGACATTATTAGCATCAACATAATCTCTTATCAATGTCATTATCAATATCCACATCAAATTATCTAATTTCATCATCATACATATCAAAGTCATCTCATTTCAACATCATCAACTACATCATCATTATTTCATTTGTACATCATCAAACACATCATCATTATCTCATTCAATTATCACCAACACATCAATAACATCTCATTTCAACATTATCAAAGATATCAATATCACCTCATTCATCCACAATCCATATTACCACGAAACAAATATTTTAGGAAAATTCTAAATTAAAGAGGAGGACTACAGTATAAAAAACACACTCTTATACCCATTTAAAAATTTAATAAAGAATTAAATAGGAAAACATATTATAGAATTTTTGGCAGAATCTCCTCTATAATTAAGACTTTTCCCAAAATCCAATTATTACAACAACAATATCATTCACAATTTTATCCATCAACAAACTAATTCATCGCATCACATTAGTTAGAAACACCGTTTTCTTGAAAACGAGCACACATAGGAACAAACACCCATCAATCATAAATACATCACATCCCATTAGTTAAAAACTTAGTTTTTCTTGAAAACGAGCACACACAGGAACAAATACCCATCAATCATAAATACATCGCATCCCATTAGTTAAAAACTTAGTTTTTCTTGAAAATCAGCACACAACAGGGACATACAGTTATCTTCATAGTTGGACTCTCTGGCCCCCAACTATGGTATCTAAACTATTACCAATATAATAAACTCCCCTTACCTAACTAGGGTTCTCCTTGTTACAGCCTAGCAGTGTTGTTTCGTGATCCTTTGAATACACGTGCTTGTCCGAACGCAGAGCTCTATATACCAAATTGAAGATAATTTAGTATAGATTTCAAAAACAAGGCTAACATTAGCATTCAGGGTCAAATATCCATTCAAATTTAAAAAGAGGCTAAAATGGTGTTTTGGGAGTCCACATCAAAAGACATCATTTTGAAATTCTGATCATGCCAATGTGACCAGGGTTCAACAAGGATCACAAAAATGACATCAGTTTCATAAAAAGGAGACTTTTACAACATCTCATTTTCAAAGGATTTTCAAAGGAAGTGTAAAACTCCCACCAACGGTATCCAAAATACAAGAGACACTAATAGAAGTTTAAACTAGCTAGGAGAAGACAAAAGAAACTAAGATTACCTCAAGGAAACCAAGAAAGAAGGATTGGGAGCTTCGTTCTCTACCAAAACTTCAAGAGGAGTTTCGAAGATTCCGCTCTGATTAAAGGGTTCATCTCTGTGCAGTGGTCTCGTGGCATGCAACGACGGTCCGCGGTGGTTACCGGTGGTCTTGGGTGGTGGAAGATGGTGGTGGGAGGTTGAGGGAAGGTATGAGGAATAAGAAACCTCCATTTTCGTGATTTATGGAGCTGGTACGTATTTATCACTGCCTTTACTCGTCCAGACAAGCAATAGTGCCTGTAAAATTCGCCTGGGTGAGCTGATCAAATTCTAGAATTTCCTTTCAGTGAAAAATTAATTTCTCACGTTCCAGACATTGTTATGACAATCCCAACGGTCAAACATTTGATATGTGGGTTAGGAACCTACATTTAAAATTGGAAAAAGATCCAACGGTTAACAAATCCAGAATAGTAATTTTACTAAAACAGGTTTCAGGTCAAATTCGAAATCACTCAATTACAACACATCTCAACCAAACTCCACATAACTTGACATCTACACTGAGCAATTTCACATGGATAATTCACATAAGATTTCAAATAATCCTAGTTAATAAAGTAATCAAATTATACAAGGAATACATCACACATATATTTTAAGTTATTGAAATTTCAGGGTGTTACAAATAACAAGTATAAATTATTAATGTTTTAATGAATTTATGACAAGTGGACATGATCAACGTTATGAAAGGACCTAAATGTTATCTACATACATCGTCCACACTCAAAAAAGGAAATGCTCTGTTAAGTATTCAACTAACAACCAACGAACTAAAACCAAAAAGCGTTCATTCATATATTAATCAATATTATACATCACAATTGCTTGTTAGACCATGGACTATCCACCACCAGATGAACCAAACATTTCTTAAGGTGTTGATGAAAACAAAGATATAAATTTTTGTTAACCACTTTGTTACATGTAAGTCAACATTTATGGTGACCAGAAGCAACATTAGGAGAGACTTATCCATTACTGGATAAATCATCTATTCGAAGCATGAAGTACGCGTCCAGTCCATCCAAACAACGAGTGGAATAAACACTTTATTTGAATTATCAGTTTATTCCAACTTATATGATTGTGTTTAAAAGGAACATATCTATGAATCTATCTTTTATTTTCTTTTATATGTTTAACGATCGTATTAAGTTATGAATAGCATATATGGAAAGTCCTGTATTGGATATAGGAGGAGCTGAAGATGAAGATTAAGGATAAAGCCAATGTCACTTGAAGGTTTTAGCTTTTTACATGTCATTCAATTGAAGGCATTTGTAATTTGTAGAATGGTTTAAAAAGGCTTATCTTGTGATCCTTGCATTGCGTTAAGCATTAACATATTCATGCATAAAATGTTTTAAGAAAAGAACTTAAGACTAATCTATGCATATTCCATGGCTTTGTCTGCTTTAATCGATTACACAAGGATATAATCGATTACCAGCTTCTGTTTGATTCTGGAAAAGCCATGATGAACACTTTAATCGATTACTAGCTACTCGTAATCGATTACATATCACAAAATGTAAAATCATGATTATTTGTCTTAATCGATTACCATTACACTATAATCGATTACACAAGTTCATTTTTAAATATGCATGACTTCCTTAATCAATTACCACAATCTGTAATCGATTTCATAGGCTTATTCTGGAAATTGTACATGGCTGCCTTAATCGATTACCACAATCTATAATCGATTACCAAGGCCTATTGCATATACGAGACTGACTGGTTTAATTGATTACTTCATGGAATAATCGATTACTTTGTTCATTAAAGATTTTCATATTGTCTCAAGAACATTTTAATCGATTACTTGGTTAAATAATCGGTTACACTTGCGTAATAATCGATTATTGTCTGTTAAAACTGTTTTCTATATAAAGCTGATTGGATCTGCAATTTGAGAGAACATAATTTTTCATCATATACTTGAGATTACAAAATCCCAACACAAGCAAAAATTCTCATTGACCAAGAAACAATTTTCTGAGTATTAGATTTCTTGCTTGAGATTAAAAGAACACTTTACTTCATAGTTGAAGATGAGTAAAGAAAAGTTTTTTCAAGAGAGTTGATTCTGAGCTTTGATATTCATACAACCTGGTGTTGATTGGTAAAATCATTTGTGCATTCATTCATCCATTGAGGATCATAGGTTGTGTCTCTCTTAAACTTTCTTGTAGATTGTTTTGAGTTTCAAAATACTTTTGTAAGGCTAAGTTTAAAGAGTTTCTTTCAAGCTTTCTAGAGTAATGTTCTCTAGGGGTAAAGATCTGAGTAGGATTCTCAGGATCTTAGTGATTTGATTTCTAATAGGGTGTTAGAACTGTGATTCTTTGTCTAGGGTTGATAGAGAAAATCACTTGTAATTGCTTGTAAAGAATACTTTTGAATTAGTCGAACTCTAATCTAGTTTGATTAGAAGAACTGGATGTAGCTTCACTTGAGAAGTGAACTAGTATATGTGCTTCTGTTAATTTCTATTATTCTATCTTTTCTTGCTATCTTGATCTCTCAGCTATTGTGATTTCTTCATTACTCAACAAGTGTTGGTTTTGTGATTGGAATCTTGGATTGAGTGACTTGATTGAATTAAGGTTGTGTTGGTTTTAAAAGTGATTAAGATCCTAAACTCTGATTTCAAGAATTTTAAAAGGTCAAGGTTATTCCAATACACCCCTCTCTTGGTATTTGGGTGTATGCATTGTTTTCATCTTGATCCTATCAGAAAAAATGCACAGTATCCACTTAATTGAAGAAACAAGATCAATATGTACAAAGGTCATAACATTTAATTCCGAAGATAATCTCCACAATTACAGGCGTCTCTCAACCTATAAATATGACATAAAAGATTGAAAAATTTTGAAAAATACACATAGAAAGACAAGAGTCGTGTATCAAGAAACATGAGAAAGAAAGACATTTTGTTAAGAAACACACTTAGATTAAACAATATGCTGAGTTTAATTGAATACTTGTATTTATTCAAACTACTGTTTGTGAAAGACAAGAGTGGCTTAGTGTTAAACAATAATTGAATTTCTTAGATTTATGGGGAGTCTAAAACAGTGCCAAAAGTGGTATTAAGAATACTTGTATAGCCAGGAGAGGCCTGTCAGAATACTTGTTTTGTAATCAAGTTTTGATTAGTGGAACCATTTATTGTTGTGTAAAGGAGAACTTGATGTAGCTTAGATTGAATGAACCTATATAAACCAAGTGCTACTTCTCTCCTTAACGGTTTATTAAGCATTCTCTTAGCACTCTCTATCATTCTTTTCATACCAAGTATTTACTTGAAAATTTGTTTTAAAGATTCTATCTTATTCAGTCACGGACGGTCAAGCTAGGCTTTATTAAAATCTGTTTTCTTTTCAGTGGATGACTTACCATAGATATACATATTTGTCTATATCTCTATTAATTTTTTTTAAAAAAATATTATCCTTGATTAACACACTATTCAACCCCCTTCTAGTGTGATTGTTGTTATTTCAAACCCCTTTTCTAGTGTGATATCTATTATTTTAGTTGACATCAGAGATTGACCACTTGTGTTGAGTATTTAACAATGCAGAAGAAAAGATCCGGTCAAAGAAAGAAATGGAAGAAGGATATGCTACCAACAAACCACCATTGTTCAAAGGAGTCATGTATAACTAATGGAAGGAAAGGATGATTGCACACTTCGATTCCATGCATGGAAATTATATTCTATATGTTGCTAAGCTAAATGAGATCCCCATAAGCTAATCGACGGAAGAGCAAAAACAAATATTTATGCTTAACTCCAAAGCTAGAAATGCTTTATTGTGTGCTCTTTCTAAAGAGGAATACACCATGGTCCCTAGCTTCAGAAGTGCAAAGCAAATGTGAGACACACTGACCATAACATATGAAGGTTGTCATAGGTAAAGAGGAACAAGTTGAGTCTCCTCACGCTTAATGATGAGTTATTTACTATGGAGAAAGGTGAAGACATACAATGTATGTTTGGACTCTTCCAAACCATATAAAATGAACTAAGATCTTTAGGTAGGACTTTTGGGAATTATGATCATATTGACAAAATTTTGAGAAGTCTATCTAGAAAGTGTAGATCACAGGTTACAACATTGAGAGCTCTAAAGAATCTTGATATCATGTCCCATGAAGAACCTGTTGAAACCTTAAATATCCATGAACAAGAACTTCAACAAGATAAAGGAGTCAAGAAGGAAAGATCCCTTGTTCTTAGCACTTAGAAAACAAAAAAAGTTCCATTCTCCAAGGAATCCTCATCCAGATCATCGTCCAAAGGTGCGTCGAAAGCACTGAGTGTGGACAACTCTTCTGATGAAGAATCTGATGAGGATGATGTGTTAGCTTTCATCTTGAGAAAGATTTGAAATATATGAAAGAACAAGAGTAGGTCTAGATGGAAGAACTCCTCCAAGAAGGTGTTCAAAGAGAAGAAAGACAAAGAAAATATCTCCATACTGAGTTTAAGAAGCCTCAGCACTTCAATTCAAAGTGCTCAGAATTGGAGAAGCCCAAGGATAAGTACAAGAATTACAAGTCCAAGGAAAAGAAAGTCTCATGAGCACTTGGGAGGACCTGGACGAAACCACCTTTGATGAAGAAGGAGAAGAGGAAGCTAACCCATGTCTGATGGCTTATGCAACTTATGAAGAATTAGAATCAGAACAAGAGGAGGTGGATCTCAATGACCCTGAATCATTAAAACAAGCTTATCATGAATTACTTCCAAATTCGTCAGTTCTTTCAAAAGCTTACAAAGACTTGTGTAAAGAGTTTAAGAAACTGTCCAAAGATCACACTAAAATAAAAGAAGTTCATCAATCTAAAGATATTAGTTCTTTGACAGAAACTACTCAAAACAATGAAGCTTATGAAACCTTGAAAAATGAGCTTTGTCTGGAAAATGAAAATGTTTCCAAAGAATGAGATACTCTAATGAAGGACTTTCACATTTGAGAAGGTGAAATTGAAGTTTCTACAAAAAAAAAAAGGTTAAAAGAACTCAATGAACACCTTAGTGAAGAGAGGTATGTGATAACAATTTCCAAATCGTTCACAAAACAAATAAACTAGGATTAATTCTACAATAGAAGAATAAACTAGGTCAACTCAAATATACAATCCAATTTGGTTCCTACTTTAATCCACTTATAAACAACAGGGGATTTCAACAAACAGTTTGCAGACAATTGAAGAAATGCAGAAACACATAAACAAAAATGTAGAATTATGATAAGTGCCATATTTTAGTTATTTTCGGGATTATAATGCTAGCACTTATCTTTTGATTTCAATAGTTTTCTTATAAACTTCCCTTAATTCTAGTTGTTTTATATTTTGTACATTTATAAATGTTATTGTTTAAATTTGGAAGATTCATCCAAGTAATTCTAAATTTTTGATAGGTATTTGTTGGATCAAGAAACCAAGCCAAGATGGAGGACAAAAGAGTCAAATTTACAAGATTCCATAAGTGAAATTCGCCTAGGCTAGCAATCAGCTCACCTGGGCTAATCAGATTATCTTTCCATGAAGTAATCAAGTCGCCTGGGCAAACTACCTTCCTTCAGCAATAAGCAACCAATTCACCTGGGCGAGTTGAGCTCGCCTGGGCGAGTTGGTATGGCATTTCTTGGACAAAATTGTATAAAACGAGATAAGAATATAATGAACCAAAGGAGAAAATTACGCAGAAGAAGGTGAGAGAAGAGAGAAAAGGAGAGGAAACTTTGTCTGAAAGGATCGTCATTTGCTTCCTTCGTCATGTCTTCTATTGATCTTGTGCTCTACACAATGATTGACTAGTTTCTCCAAAGGATTGGATGTAATCTTCATACTCTTATGTATCTCTTTTGATATTTGATATATGTATGAATCTTTTGTACTCATTATTGGTGATTTCATTCTATTAGTATTGCTTGATTCTACTTGATCAGTAGTTTCATGAAATTGGTTTCTAAGTTTGACCGGAAAGTGCTCTTAGAATTTGAACTGAATGATTTTACTCTTTACGTTACGTTGCTAGGAATAGAGCATAACATTTTGATTGCAAGTAACACGAGATTATGATTGTCATGCCGGGTTATTTACTTCATATGTGAGGGATCGATATTTGGTAAATATTCTTAGGATTCTCGAATGCGAGGGATCGATTCGGGGTGATTTAATGTGTGCATCAGTAATGTTAGAATATGATTCATATGTGTTAATGTTAATTGGATACTGAGGGTATGAACGATGAAATCCAATCCTACCTTTTTCTTGAATTACTTAAATCCATTTAAATTGTTTTTGTAATTTTCCATATTTCTGACGCACTAAAACCGTTATTTCCGCAATTTCTTTAATTTCATAATTCTGTTATTTCCGTAAACCCATGAAATTTCGATTATATTTGTTGTACATAACTATTGAACCGATTACTTTTATCTGGGAAATTGAGTAGCTCAAGTCCTTGTGGAGACAATCTCTTATAACTTTTGTAACCTGCGACGACATTGGTACGCTTGCTAATAGTTTAACAAGTTATCACAAAAACAAAGTTTTGAAGCAGAATATGAAACAAATTTAAGAGCATCAATCGAATTCACCAACTCCAAGAAATTATAATTACCACAGTTTGCTACACGAAGTTCATATTGTGAAAGTTCAATTAATGTCATTAGAGGTGATTCAATCGAATTAATCCATAAATTCATTAAGATCACAAATCAGATTGAAATATCATCCAATGAATCTGTGATTAGATTCAAATTAGGAAATTAATCAATAACCTAGTTTGTTTCCAACCCTAAACACATTCTGAATTATGAAAATCAAAATAAGAATTGGAGAAGAGGACGAACATTCACATAAAATTCGAAATACTTAACCATAACTCAAATTCCTCATTAACTGGACTGGACCCTTAGATTGATTATTTGTTTAGGTTTCCATAGTCATCACTAGTGGAAGAACAAAAAAAAATTGAGCAAGAAGAGAGAACAACAAAGTTGAAGAGAGTGAGAAATATGAAGAACAGTTGAGAGAAAAAGAGTTTGATCTCAAAACTTGCACCAGAATTTTCTGAATTTAGTTTTGTAAAAAAATGATTCTAACTAACTAACTAATTAACTACACTAAGTAGACTAATATATAATGTGACTAATCAGAAGGAAAGGATGAGCCTGTTGGATATAGGGGGAGCTTGAAGAGGATCAAGATGCTGAGGCTCTTAGTCTTGAATGTTTTAGCTTTTACATGTCATTCAATTGATGACATATGTAATTTTTAGAGGTCTAAGAGTTTCATCTAATGATCAATTGCATTGCACAAACATCATTCATTGGCTTGCATTCATGGTTTTACAAAAAGTATATGTTTTGTGAAAAAGACTTTAAAATATTCATGATTGGATTGAAAAACCAAAGTGTTCAAAGCTTATGTTTTGGAAAAACATATTTTCTCTGTTTTAATCGATTACCAACTAATGATAATCTATTACTTAAGCTATGATGAACACTTTAATCGATTACAACTATATGGTAATCAATTACACTTCACAAAGACACAAAAATGTCTTCCTGTGATAATCGATTACAGATATATAGTAATCGATTACACTTCACAAAGTCACATATATGTCTTCCTATGATAATCAATTACGAATTGTGGTAATCAATTACTTGACGTGTTTTGGAAAACAAAACTTTCTGTGTTAAACGATTACATGGTGATTTAATCGATTACTTTGTTCGTATATCTTTTCCAGAAAGTTCAAGAACACTTTAATCGATTGAATTTGCTATTAATCGATTACATTGACGATTTAATCGATTACATTCAGTTACAACAGTTTATTATAAATAGTTGTTGGGTCTTTTGAAAAATGAGATCAATTACTCTACGAAATTTTCACAAGTTTTCAAAAGCCTTTTGAAGTGAGAAAGGATATTCTGAGTTTTAAAGTTCTTGTCCCACAAATTATAAATCTTCATGTTGCATTGAAAGATTTCTTCTTGGGCAAGATATTAAATAAGTATTTGGAGAGGAAACTCTGAAACTTGTTTTCATTTCAAACCTGATTGGTAAACCATATTCATTCATATTCATTGAATCATCAGGTTGTCTCTCTCCATGAACTTTGCTTGTAAATTCATTTTAGAATTTTTTGTTATTTGTAACTATTACAATAGAATTCTTAAGGCTTGTCTAAAGTAGGTTTCTCTAGAGGGAAGAGTAGAGAAGGGTTCTCTTTGTCTTGATCACTAGGAGTCTAAGGAGATTAGATTTCTGTTCTTAGTCCAGGTTTGATTAAGGATGATTTGTAATAAGCTTGTAAGAAAAGAAGAACTCTAACTAAGTTTGGTTAAAAGAAACTGAATGTAACTTCTTGTGTTGATTACTTTCTTTAATCTCCTCTTGCTATCTTAAATTGTGATTCTTTGGTGAAATCTTTCTTACTCAACAAGGTTATGTTTTTGGAATTGTTTTCTTGAGCTGAGTGGTTTGATTGGTTGGACCATTCTTCGTTTAATTGTGATACGATCTTATAACTTTGATTCTTTAAAGATTTTAAAAAGGCCAAGTTTAAACCAATTCACCCTTCTTGGTTATTGTGTGTGTTCATACTATTTTTAGGGCCTTGATTAGGCCCAACTAACCTCTATAGTAAAGCTAATTAAACAATGGAAAGGCCCAAATTCGCAGCTCAAAATTCAAGTGCAGAAACTCTGACTTCCAAGCCTAAAATGACTCTCAAAATGTCACAATTGACCCAAACTTATTTATGACACAATTGTATCTATTTTCCTTATCTTTCTAGGGACTACCCATATGCTCCATTTGGAAATTTTTAGCATCTTATAGGTCCTGCACAAGGTAGATAGGTCAAGTAAGTACAAAATCCGAAAATAAGCAACAATTATCAATTAATCCCAATTATTTGCCTAATACCAAAATTGAGTTAAGGTGAGAGAATAAGAGTCAAA
The DNA here is from genome assembly GCA_007407185.1 of Glycine tomentella. Taxonomy (NCBI): domain Eukaryota; kingdom Viridiplantae; phylum Streptophyta; class Magnoliopsida; order Fabales; family Fabaceae; genus Glycine; species Glycine tomentella. The sequence goes on along the minus strand of PYAF01001230.1, from coordinate 198,605 downwards.
GAGAGGTCAAATAAGCTAAGAATAATAGGAAAAATACTAAACTAAAAATACTCAATCAAATTCCCCCATATGTTATCTTTTGCACTCCTGGGGAAAAGTAAAAGAAAGACTAAGAAAAATCAAGCTAAAGCAAAACCACAAACTAAAAGAATGGTATGAACAAGACACCCACATTTTTTAATGGATCCGAACAACACAAAAAAGTGAGGATGATGGAAAATGGAAGAATGGTATCAAGGTAACAAGCAATCCATGAACACATGATCACATAATGCAAAGTGAAAAAATAGTCAAGTCAAAATTAAGAATGTACCATGGTGATAGAAATCTCTCAAAGAACAACACTCAACCTCACCAAATGTGTATGGGTTTGTGTTACACTCAAGCACCACATGTAACTAGCACATCCAAATTTTGACAAGATTCTAATCCATTCAACTTGAACTACACATGAATCAAAAGATCAAAAGGGATTTTATTGGTTTGTAATGTATGGCTTAGGTAAGGGTGGATATGAGAAGGATATTTAGGCTAAAACTAAAAGAAAAGAGGGGCAATGAGGAGTAAGCCAACAAGTTAAAAAAGGGGTAGAAACAAAAAAAAAGAGTAGAGAACTACAAAATTAAAATAAAAAGAACTTACAAGAATGAAAATGAACCACAACACACTTTTATTGCTTTTTTTTTCTTTCTTCTTCTTTTTCTTTGTTTGTACATTTTTTTCTTTGAACTTTTGTTTTTTTATACTCTTTTTTTTTTCAACAAGTAAAAAGAAAATAAAATGACACAAATAAAGGAACTTACATGAAAAACAAAATACAAATCCCTTACACTTGTTTGAAACCCACTGCCAAAACAATTCTAAGGCCTCATTTCTCCCTTAAGTTTAAGACAACATGGTTCTCCACTTTTTGGCTTGTAATAAGCTACAAAATGAAAGAAGGGGTTAAAGGCTCAAAGAGGGTGACAATGGATAGCAATGCAAGATAGGTTTATTTGGCTAGTGGCTAAAAGAAAGAAGGCTTAAATCATCTCAACCAATGCATGTGCAACAAGACAAGAGAGGCAAGACAAAACCTAGAATAATCTAGCACAAGGGTGAAATCATAAATGAAAGAACATGAATGGAATAGTGCAATCCATCCGTTATTGCCCAAAAACTCACAAGGCATAATTCTATCACTCATGATCCACCTTAAATTTTATTTTCCAAGCCTACTTACGACTTCAACAATTGCAACAATGGTTCACATCAATCATGAAACCTCTCAACTAAAAAAATGGTACATCTCTCACAATTTATACAAGTTAGAAATCCTATGAAAAACATGAAAAAATTCCTAAATTCAACAAAAACATCAGAAATCAGCAACTGCAAAATCTTTATTTTTTCATGTATGTAAAAACAATAAAATGGGAAAACAAAACAAATACAACAAAATAGAAAATAGAAAGCAGCAACAAAAACAGAAACAACATATTGATACGAAAAAATAGACAGAACAACATATAACTAAGTGATTGAGAATTTTTAATTTAGTATTTTTCTATTCTTCTTAGTTTATTTGACTTCTCTTGGAATTTTATTTTCTCACTTTAACTCAGTTTTGGTCTTAGGAAAATAATTGGGCTTAATTGATAATTGTTACTTATTTTTGGATTTTGTGCTTACTTGACCTATCTTCCTTGTGCAAGACCTGGAGGATTCTACAGAACTCCAAATTGAGCATATGAGTAATCCCTAGAAAGCTAAGGAAAAGAGCTATAATTTTTTCACAGATAAGCTTGGACCAATTCTGTCAATTTGAGTCAAAACCTCTGAACTTGAGTTTTGGGCTACGAGATTGGGCTTTGATTTGTGTGATTCGCTTAATTAGTTAGGTTAAGTGAGTCTAATCAAAGCCCATCCCTTCCTTCTATTCAGTCACTGTATATTAGTATAGTTAGTTAGTTACTTCATTTTGTACAAACAGATTTGAGAGAAACTTCTTGTACAAGTTTTAGGATCAAAATCTTTTCTCTCTTTTTCGCTCAACTGTTCTTCATTGTTCTCCATTTGTTTCTTCTTCCTTTCATCTCTGTTCTTTTATTTTATTACACAAATTTCATGGCTCTTCCAGTGATGATGATCATGGAAGGCTAAACAATCAATCAATCCAAGCAAAGAGAATTTGAGTTCTGGTTTGATATTTCAATTTCTATGTGAATGTTCATCTTCTTCTTCAATCCTATTTTTAATTTTCATGATTTTGAATGTGCTTAGGATTGAAAACGCATTAGGTTATGGATTCATTTCCTAATTTTGAATTTTAATCACAGATTGTTTGGATGATACTTGAATCTGATTTGTGATTTTAATTGATTTCGGAGTTATTTTGGTTGAATTGCTTCTAATGACATTAAATGAACCTTCATAATATGATCATTATATGAAGAAATATGATAATTCGAATTGTTTGGTTTGGTGAATTGGATTGATATTCTTGAATGTGTTTCACAACATCTTTAATCAATTTTTCTATTTTTGCATTTTTTGCAATTCCTATTTGTGTTCCTGTAATTTTCATTCATTGCATGCAAACCGTTTGTTGAGATCCCCCATGTTGTTTATCAGTCGATTGAGTTAGGAACCAAAGTGAATTGTATCTCTAAGTCGAGCTAGGTTATTTATGTACTACAGAATTATCCTAGTTTTATCTGTTTTTGTAACAATTCGATAATCGTTATAAAAACTGGCACCATTGTCGGGGATACGGTTCATTGTGTGCTAATCTTAATCCACTCATAATTAAATAGTAGTATAGGTAAAATTGATATTAGTATAGTAGCTTTGCATTTGTTTATTGGAAAAAGAAAAAAAATACATTTGTTGCACATTCTGCATTTTGCATTTTGTTGCATTCTGTTGCATGCTGCATTGTCCTTTTTAAACTTTTTGGTATACTGCATTGGTGCTGTTAATGTTGTTATGTAGTGTGTGTGAAGTAGTAGTGCAAAATAGAGGCAGAACAGAGTGTAGAGAGTGCAAAACAGAGTAGTGTAGTGTAGTGTAATTGTGTTTTGTGTCGGAGAAGTAAATTGTCTTATGGAGTTTGGCTGTGCAATTTGGGGTGCAAAGTTTGTCCCACATTCTGAGCAAAATGAACCCCTTTGGGTTTTGTCTGGGTTAAAATTTGCAAATTCAGCCTTTAACTAGGAGTTTTAGTGACAAGGTCATTTCACATATAGGATCTCGCTAACTCTACACATGTAGTTTCAAATTTTAATGAAGACTCTATTAATTTGATTATGAAAATGATAGTGAGTTTTTTGCGATAATACCCTTATCAAACAACTTACAAATATATAAATAAATACATATGTATGTATATTTTAAATCATTACATATCATTCACATATTAGGACATAATTTAGCTTTATATATATGTATATATATAAGCTTGGGGTTTACATGCCCAATTAAAGAGAATCAAGGAATCAACTAAGAAAGAGTTAATAACAAAACTTAACTCTCTCCCAAAATGAATTCCAACGTTATCACGTCGGCTTGGTGGCTCCAACAAAAAGGATCTCCCTCCAAGGTCACCTACTGCTGCTCATCTACTCCCACGAATGAAAGTTCACGATCATCACAGGTACCAAGCACACGATACAAAATTGCAAGGGTACAAAATCAACAAGCACCAGATAACAACAATTAGAAAGAAAAGAACAATAACAACCACAATCATTCTCAATAATCAATCAGTTCAACACACACTCAGCAAACTAGTCATCCACTTTTTCCATAATTCAAATCATTTAAGCTCAAAATGATGCTTGTACCTGACTCAACTCTCAGAATGCAATGTGGTACCATCCTCATAGAAATAGCCTCTCTTAGGAAAATGATGCAGTAGCTCGTCGAGGTCACCCTATCGTGCAGAGGTCGCTCCCCCCATGGTGCATCAACATCATTTTATTTCAATATCATCATCATAAACATCAATATCATCTCATTTCAACATCATCAATCACATCAACATTATCTCATTTCAACATCATCAACCACATCAACATTATCTCATTCATCCACAATCCATATTACCACGAAACTGGTATTTTAGGAAAATTCTAAATTAAAGATGATGACTATAATATAGAAAACACACTCTTATGTCTATATTAAAAAAAATAATAAAGAATTAAATAGGAAAACATATTATAAATTTGTGGGCTGAGTCTCCTCTGTAATTAAGACTTTTCCCAAAAACTCCAATCGTTACAACAACAACATCATTCACTTTTTTATCCATCAATAACAAATTTGTCGCATCCCATTACTTAAAAACACAGTTTTCTTGAAAATGAGCACACAACAGAAACAAACATATATCAATAATAAATATATTACATCCCATTAGTTTAAAACATAGTTTTTCTTGAAAACCAGCACACAACAGGAACATACATACATAACCATAATTGGGTTCCCTGACCCTCAACTATTGTATTAAAAGCCATAACCAAACAATAAACTCCCTTACCTATCTCTCTCCCTCTGTTAGCTCCTAGTAGCGTCGTTTTGAGATCTCTCAAGTTCACGTTCTTTGGCCCAAACGCAGAGCTTTATATATCAAATTGAAGATAATTTAACATAGATTTCAAAGACAAGGTTAATATTAACATTCAGAGTCAAATACCCACTCAAATTTAAAAAGGGACTAAAATGGTGTTTTGGAAGTCCACATCAAAAGGACATTATTTTGAAATTCTGATCACACCAATGCAACCGGGGATCAATGAAGGTCACAAAATTGATATCAATATTATAAAAATGAAACATTTACAACGTCTCATTTTTAAAGAGTTTTCAAAGGAAGTGTAAAAACACCCAATAACGGTATCCAAATCACAAGAGATATCAAGAGAGGCTTCAAACTAGCTAGGAGAAGACAAGGAAAACATGGTTACCTCGAAGAAACCAAGAAATGAGGATTGGAGGCTCCGCTCTCTACCGAATCCTCGAGTTGGGTTTTAAATATTCCGCTCTGATTAAAGTGTTCCTCTCCGTGCGGTGGTCCAACGACAAGAAACAGTGATTCGTGGCAGTCACCGGTGGCCGTGGCTGGTGGAGGAGGAGGGGGTTGGGTCACTGTTTAGGGGAAGAAGAAGGACAGTTTTTTGTGATTTTCACGCTGCTATACCTATTTAAAACCAACTTTACTCACCCAGGAAAATTTTGGCTCGCCTGGGCGAGCTAACCCAATTTTGAAATTTCATTGCTTTTGTGAAAAATTAATATCTCATGCTTCAGATGTTATTTAGCAAATCCCAACGGTCAAACTTTGCAAATTTGGGTTGTAAATGTACATTTAAAATGTTACGTTGATCAACGGTTAACCAATCCAGAATTATGATTTTACCAAAACAGATTTTGGGTCAAACTCGCAATCACTCTTTTTCAACGCAACTTAAACAACTCCACATAACATAACATCCACACCAAGCAATTTGAACAAGGATAATTTACACAACAATTCAACTAATCTAAACTAATCAAATAATCAAATAATACAAGAAATACATCAAACATATATTTTCAGTTATCGAAATTTCAGGACGTTACAATATGCGACTAGCTCAGAATGGGCTGAAACTTGGCCTAAATATAGAAAAAATTCATACATCATGGTGCCCCTTTGAGGGAAGAACATGGGCATTGGGGGTTCTTTTTTGCCAAATTCGATGATCTAGGCCACTTTTGAATTTGTTTTCTATTTTCATGACTTTTAAAAATCACCACAAAAATTACAAAAATGAAAAATGATTTTTAGACATTTACTGTGGTATTTTTTAGGGACAATTTTCCATTTTCTGTATCATTTTAGAAAATATTGTGAATAGTGTCTTGGTAGAGTAGTTGTCTGTATTTCTATTATTTATGTGATTTCTGTCATTCCTGTCACTAATGAGCTGAGATGTGCATGACTAGGTCCAAACTAGGTGACTTGCATCCATATGATCTTGAGATAGATAAGACATTTCATAGGTTGAGCGGAGATAATAGAAGTATAGTTGTGCATGATATTGTAGTTCTGGATAATAGTATAGTATATATTGATTTCATTATTAATCATGTTTCTGAGTTTTCTCTTTCTGAGCATTATGAGTATGAAATTGTTGTTGATACAATGGATGATAATAATCGAACTCTTAAGGAATTGGCTACACCTGATGTTGTTTATCAACCTTGGTGTATTCAATATCCTGAGATAGAGGTTAGTTATGAGCTAAAGTATGGACTAATCCATTTGCTTTCAAAGTTTCATGGTCTTGTAGGTGAAGATCCACACAAGCATCTTAAGGAGTTTCATGTAGTGTGTTCCACCATGCGACCACATGACATTCATGAGGAATATATGAAGACGAAAGCATTTCCATTCTCTCTGGATAGTGTGGCTAAGGACTGATTGTAAAATATAGGAACACTTCACACTTCGCATTTGTGAGAGATCCTTAGATTCTTTGATAGCTGTCACTTTTGGTTGTCATGCTCTAGTGAGACACTTCAAGATTTTGATGTTCAATTCTTCAACATCAAAGGTCTTTCCAAGTCCTAAGAGATGATTCATTATGCGTGTGAATCTTGTTTGGAGTTGACAGATACTTTTATTTTGGTTCATCTTGAACATCTCATATTCATGTATCAAAGAGTGCTTTCCTAATCTCCTCACCTCTTCAGTTCCTTCATGGGTGATTTCTAGCATCCCCCACATCTCCTTGGCACTTGTACAGTTAACTGTTTTGAAGAATTCATCAGAAGAAAGAGCAGAAGTTATCATGTTCTTGGCTTTAAAATCATACTGAGCAATCATCTTTTCTTCATCATTCATCTCATCCCAATCTTTGGGAATCGTGTTATTATCAACAACTTTGATTGGTACCCTAGGACCTTTTTCAATAGCATTCCAAGCACCTGAATCATTGGATTGAATAAAGATCTTCATCCTATTTTTCCAAAAACTGAAATGCTCCCCCTCAAACAAAGGAGGTCTATTTAAGGAGGCACATTCCTTGAAGGTTATTTGTAAAGTATTCATTTTTGAAAGAAAGTGATCTTGAGTAACTTTCAAGACCTAGCTCTTGATGCCAATTGTAAATTATAGGAACACTTCACACTTCGCATTTGTGAGAGATCCTTAGATTCTTTGATAGCTGTCACTTTTGGTTGTCATGCTCTAGTGAGACACTTCAAGATTTTGATGTTCAATTCTTCAACATCAAAGGTCTTTCCAAGTCCTAAGAGATGATTCATTATGCGTGTGAATCTTGTTTGGAGTTGACAGATACTTTTATTTTGGTTCATCTTGAACATCTCATATTCATGTATCAAAGAGTGCTTTCCTAATCTCCTCACCTCTTCAGTTCCTTCATGGGTGATTTCTAGCATCCCCCACATCTCCTTGGCACTTGTACAGTTAACTGTTTTGAAGAATTCATCAGAAGAAAGAGCAGAAGTTATCATGTTCTTGGCTTTAAAATCATACTGAGCAATCATCTTTTCTTCATCATTCATCTCATCCCAATCTTTGGGAATCGTGTTATTATCAACAACTTTGATTGGTACCCTAGGACCTTTTTCAATAGCATTCCAAGCACCTGAATCATTGGATTGAATAAAGATCTTCATCCTATTTTTCCAAAAACTGAAATGCTCCCCCTCAAACAAAGGAGGTCTATTTAAGGAGGCACATTCCTTGAAGGTTATTTGTAAAGTATTCATTTTTGAAAGAAAGTGATCTTGAGTAACTTTCAAGACCTAGCTCTTGATGCCAATTGTAAATTATAGGAACACTTCACACTTAACCAAGAGGGGGGTGAATTGGTTTGGCTTGGTAAATTAAAAATTTCTTAGTCAAAATCAGAGTTTCCCTTTGGATCTTTATCACTTTTAAAACCAATAATCTTTATTCAATCAAATATTCAGTCCAAGGCATCCAATAACTTAAAATTGAATTAATACACAAGGCAAAATTATCAAGTTAAACAGAATATAATCAAGAAAGAAATCAAGATCAAAACACACAAAATTTATACTAGTTCACTTCAAACACTATGAAGCTACATCCAGTTTTCTTCCACTCAACACTAGAATGGAGTTCCACTATTGCAATGTTTTGTTCTTACAAGTGATTACAAAGTCTCTCTTTGTTCACCCTAGATAAAGTTCAGAAATCTAAAACACTATTAGATTCTTAGAGATAACCCCACTGAGAATACTACTCAGCACAACCCCTAGAGAAACACTATCTCTAGATTACAAGCAAGAAACTCAATAACAATAGACAATCAAATACAAGTTCACAAAAGAATTACAACCACAAAGTTTAAGGAGAGAAAACACCTGATGGTCCAATGAATGATATGCTCATGAATGAATATACCAGGTTGAATGATGAAAACAAACTCAGAACATCTCTTTCCTTAACCTTTGAAAAGACTCTTCTTGCTTCAAGAATCACTTAAAGACCCATAAGTGTTTTAGTGAAGACAAACACTCATAGAACCCAAAAAAATCACTAGGAATGTGTTTAGAAAGCTTATATATGCTCAGAATACGAATTGACCAAGTTACAAAACAAGCTGAGCAAGGGTTCTATTTATAACAAACTTTCTAACCGTGAGTAATCGATTAAACGCGCCCAATAATAGATTATTTCACTTATGTAATCGATTAAATCAAGCATGTAATCGATTAAAGGGTTCTATAAAAATCTGGGTTGAAGCAACGAACAGAATAATCGATTATTTCGATAAGTAATCGATTAAGACAAGAAGCTTCATAAACAAGAAATACACTGTGTAATCGATTACGGTTTCTGATAATCGATTAAGATAGGAAGCTTCACAAACATGAAATACACAGTGTAATCAATTATGGATTCTGGTAATCGATTAATGAAGCAAGATATGTTAAGCATAGGCATATGAAGTAATCAATTGCAGTCTTTGGTAATTGATTAAGACAGAGAGATGATTTTTCCTGTTTAGCCTATGTAATCGATTACAGCTCAATGGTAATCGATTAAAATGATCATCAAGGCAGTTTATATGTTGTAACACCCTGAAAATTCAAAAACTATGTGTTGATTCAAGAGGAGTCATGAGAAGTTGGACAAGGAATCAAGCTTTGGAGTTTTGTGCTTTCAACATGCCTCATTTCAAAAGTGCCATGGAAGCTTGAAGATCAATTTGATTCTTGTAAAAGGAAAGAAGTGGGATCTGATAATCCAATGTGCATATCATGCATATCATTCATTTAGGATTGTTAGTTAGGTTGAAGGCTAATACAAAAGCATTTAATAAATAAGGCTAATTAAAATCAAGTTTTTAGAAAAATGAAGTTTTCCTGTTTTAATCGATTACAGGTATGTTGGCATCGATTATTTTGTTCTTCGTGCCTTCTGGAAAACAAATCAGGAACATTGTAATCGATTACATATCGAATTAATCGATTACCTAGGCTAAAATTGAAATAATAATCTTTCTGTCTTAATCGATTACAAAAGCTTGTAATCGATTACATATCATGCTTATGGCTAACATGTTTTGCTAATTTAATCGACTACATATTGGTTTAATCGATTACATAGTGTATTTGAAAATATTGGTCTTCCTGTCTTAATCGATTACTCAGTGTATTTTGGAAAATCGTGAGTTCCTGTCTTAATCGATTACGTGACGGGATAATCGATTATTATGTTCGTAGCTCAAACCCAGAACATATCAGAAACACTTTAATCGATTACTTTCTAGAAATAATCGATTACATATACTAAATAATCGATTACAGGAGCGTGTTTAATCGATTATTTTCAGTTAGAAAGCTGTTATAAATAGAACCCATTGCTCTATGTTTTAAAGAGTTGAACAATTCGTATTCTGAGCAATCACAAACATTCATGAGCTTTCATTAGTGAGTTTTCTGAGTTCAAAAACATTTAGACTTCACCAAAATTCATATAGGTTTTTTGATTTGATGAGTGAAGCATCATTAAGTATCAAGGAGTAAGGAAAGGGATACTTTGAATTTGTCATTCTTTCTTTAAACCTGGTGAATCATTCATATGCATCTTGTTCATTGGATTATCAGGTGAATTCGTTCCTTATTCTTTGTGGTTGTAAATCTTTTCTTTGATTTTTGTAAAGATTGGCTTATTGTAAATGGGTTTCTTGCATGATAACTAGAGATAGTGTTTCTCTAGGGGTTGCTGAATAGTGTTCTCAGTGGGGTTGGTCTCTAAGGATCTAATAGTGTTTTAGATCTCTGAAATTTATCTAGGGTTGATAAAGAGAGGCTTGTAATATCTTGTAAGAATATTAATTTGCAATAGTGGAACTCCATTCTAGTGTTGAGTGGAAGAAATGGATGTAGCTTCATAGTGTTTGAAGTGAACCAGTATAAAATTGTGGCTGATCTTATTCTATTCTCTTCATCTCCTTATTGCTTTGGTTTGTGAATCAAATTATTTGCACAAAAAGATTTCAATTGTCTATTGATTTTCTTGACAGAGGAATTTGATTGAATATAAGATTCTTGGTTTTAAAACGATTTTCAAAGTGATAAAGATCCTGTGGAAACTCTGATTATAAAATTTTTAAATACCAAGGTTCAACCAATTCACCCCCTCTTGGTTGTATTGAAGTATTCCTATTATTTTCACTATGGTCAAAATATTATATGAATTATTCTTGCATAGTTATTGATGTGAGTATTAGATAATGAGAAATTTGGCTGGTCTATATTTGAATTAATTGGGTGAAATATCAATTAGAGACATTAAGGAAATGTTTGAAGAGAAATGACCATATTACCCTTTCCTTAAATCAGAAATTACAGAAATGCCCTTAAGGTAAAAATGACAATAATGCCCCTGGATATTTTTAAAAAATTATAAAAATGCCCGTAGATATTTTAGTGAGATATTTTAAGATGGAAATTATATAAATGCCCTTAGATATTTTGGAAATGACAAGAATACCCTTAGATATTTTTGGCTAGATATTTTATAGTGGAAATGACAAATATGCCCCTAGGATGAATGATGAATTTACCATAATGCCCTTCAGGCCAGAAATGACCAGATATCCTTAGAGATTTTGTGAGAACCTGATGAAATTACAGAATACTCTTGACTGATAGAATATCAAAATAGTTTGTGACAAGAAACTCTAGAATAGAATTTCTATGAATATTTTTAAGGTGATCACTTTGAAACATTAGTCAGAAGAATTCAAGCATTGGAAAAATATGGAAAAATGAGAAATAGAATCTGTGAGAATTTCTCTTAATTGTAGGATAAACAAACTTATTTAATAAAATGGTTTAGTAATGTTGATGGTCAGAAAAGGAATGGACCAATCAAAATTAAGTTAAGAATAGTCTTGTATGCAAGATCTGTGTAGTACTAGGTATAAACAGTTTGTGAGCTATTGGTATTGTAACTGAAGTCAGTTTCTGGAAAACTCTAGAGTTTCATTATTTAATATTATCCTTTAGGTAGAAGAGTTCAAATTGAACTTAAACTTCTCCTATGAAATGCCATGTGTGAAGACAAATTCAACTTGAACTTTATTTTCTCTTAAAGAATGCCATGTGTGAGGCCATTTGCAAATTGAATTCTTCTTCCTCATGAAAGGTGACATGTGGATACAAGGAGAATCATATAATTTTCTTCTCTTTAAGAAAAATATCTTAAGCTTCATAAATTAAAATGATAAGATACAATCATGAAGGCTTAAGAAATATCTAGCCACTTGTAACTCACTATTAATATAGTAAGGAGAAAGCTATCATATATGTACACAAAATGAGAAGAAAAATCTTCTCTTGTTGTCTTGTTAAATCACGTGAAAGAGGAGGAAGAATGGAGAAGTTTCATGGCTTGAAGACAAGTGGAAGGACACTTGGAAGCAAGGTGTCATGTCTTAAAGGATATGAATACAAAGTAACATAAAATAAAGTAAAATTCTCTCCCTTTCCCTAGAATCCACGTGAAGCTTGGAGAATCATGGAGAAACTTCATGATTAAGACACTTGGAAGGAAAATAGGAAGAAACTTCATGAATTGGACAAGTTGTGGGACACTTGTAAAATTCATAACAAGTGTACGGACACTTGTAAAGCAAGTCACATGACTTAGGAGATTTTTTATAAATCTAGTTAGAATGGAATGGAATGACATGAAACTTAGTTATAATGAAACCAAATGGAAGTAACTAGCTAGGAAGGGTAGAAATGTCCATGAATATTATATCATTTTTCAACTACTATGTGAAGGGGTGAAGGGGGCCTTAAGTGGAAGTCACATTCAAGACTCCACCCTTCTAACACTTCACGTGAAAAGCTCTCTCCCACATCACCTTCATTTCATTTTCAGCCTTTCCTTATTAAAGCCTAAATCAAGTGAGAAGAAGACTCCACTTCTCCTTGAAGATCACGTGAAGAAGAGGCTAACATCTTTAGGGAAAGTTTGCCATGCTTTGTAGGAAGAGAAAGACAAGCTTCATAAGAGATTGTAAGGTATGTAGAGGGAAGCTTTATGATAAAGATAGTTTAAGTGTTGTTGGTGTTTAAATAAGTGTTTGAATGTTCATGTGTTGTTGAGTGTTTTCATGAATCTCTATGAAGTTCATGTGTTGCTAAAAGTTTCTATGAATTTCTCTAAATTCCATGTGTTGCTGAGTGTTTCTATAAACCTCTGTACATGAATAATATGCTGAGATTCTGTACATGAATATAAAGTTGAGTTCTATATTTTATGTTGAGTTTCTGAATAAAGTATGTGAGATATAAATTAAAGACTGATGTTGAAAATAAATATGAGATGATGAAAAAAGTTATACCTTAAAGTGAATCAGTCTTACATGTCTCATATGCATATGTCCAGTGGGGGTTAGTTTGTGTTATTTGCCTCAAGAGGAGGTGTGTCAGATAGCTGCAGGAACTGAGTTCGAGCGTTCAAATAAAAGAGGTCTGAGCTGGGGGTACTTGGCAGTGGGGAAATCACGCCACCCATGATGATCACATGTAGTGTGGGTGAGAATCCTGTTGCAATACTGTGAGACCCTGACTTATCGTTTCAGTTCTGTGCCACAGGGATGGGGCTATCTTGACTATTGGTACCAATTATTGAAAGAGTTTAAGAGAATCATGCATCATGATAAGAGTCTAAAAGAATCATGCATCTTTGAGGATCTTGTTATGAATATTTACATATTGAATATATTTGCTTAAATTATGTTTATCATAAACTTACCCTGTACTTTGTGTCTGTGGTTGACACCTGCTATGACCTCGATGTTATTCGGACGAGCAGATGAACAACAAAGAGAGACCACTAGCTGTTTACAAGAAGAGAATTTTGTTTGAAGATGTAATATTTTGAAGAGGTTATGTTTGAAGATGTATTTCTTTGTTACGAAGTGTTTTAGTTGTTTGTACTATATAATAGAATTGATAGCAGTCTGTATTTTATTGTACATCAGATTTATAAATATCAATCAGTGAGGAAAAATCTTTTGTAATCTTATTATATGTTACTTTAGAATTATGAATATTACTCAGTAATGAAAAATTGTAGTTTAGTATTTTTAAGCAAATTGAAAAGAATTTTCATTAAAAATCAATAATAAGAAGATGGTAAATTGAGGTGTTACATATGTGAACCAAGGTAAAATAATCGATTAAACCGATACGTAATCGATTACATTGTTCTTGAAAAGTTTTCCAGAAAGAACTAAGAACAACATAATCGATTATCTCGTTAAAGTAATCGATTAAATCAGTAGAAAACATATTTTTCCAAAAACCTTTGATTTAATTATGAAACTTAAACATTTTATCAGAGCCTTGTGAATTCTATTTCTTAAATTTATTGTCTAATGAATGATGTGAATGCAATGCACTTGGATCACCAGAAATGCTTCTTCCTTTTACATTTAATCACAAGTTATTCTTCAATACTTCAAGGCATGTTGAAAGCTAAAACCAAGCTTGATTCTTTATCCATTCTTCAAGTGATTCCTTTGAATTCAGCAATCTCCCCCTTTTTGGCTTTAAACATGCCAAATCTTCAGTTGATTAACAATAAGGCTTGGAGTTAATTATGAATCAATTTGAAGAACCTTAAGCTTCGCAATCCTGAAAATTTTCAATGCCTTTGCCAAGAGCAAGTGTTAAAAGCATTTGTGATTCAAGTAGCATTCAATTACAAGTAATATAGATTGATTAAATTCCTTTTAACATCATAGCTCTCCCTAAATCTTAGCATCCATTCAGTTCAAGATTTTGGGCAAAAATGAAACAAAAAATAGGGGCAAACAGAGCATGGTGCAGGGCATGCTTAAATCAATCAATTTTTCTTTTTAATCAATCACTTCTTCCCCTATTTGGCTTGTTAAAAGTCAAAAACAATAAAGGCACAATGGAAAATGAACTAAAAACATTATATTAATCATAAGGGAGCCATTACAATTACAAAAAAAAAAAGTTCATCAACTAAATAAAGTAAAGGCTAAAATTCTTCAGAATCATCCACTTTAAGAATGGCTTCTATTACATCTAGCCTAGCATTGAGGTCCCTAAAAGAGCTTTGAGTCTCAGCCCTGAACTCATGATGCATGCTGAGTAGCCCATTCATCTTTTCCAGCATGAGGAACTCAAATTGGGTGTAGACAGGTTGTTGAGGATTCCTTTCTTCATCTTCTGAATCCACATCAACTGGATCTTCAACAGCAGCAGCAGCAGCAGCTTGACCAGCCATGATCCACCCATCAGGGGTTTTCTTCATCCCCATTTTGGTGAGATGCTTCTCCTGGATCAGGCTGTTGGAGGAGTTGGTGTTATCAACCACTTCATTTTCAACATTTATGTTGAAGTGGTCAATAACTCTTGAGACAAGCACAGGGTAAGGGAATGGATAATTGACCAATCTTTTGGCCTTAAGCATTATTTCTTCAAAGATGAGTACCCAATTCATAGGTATGTTATTCTTCAGCCCATAGACCAAATGAAGGTCTTCATTTGTTGCTTGGGCATGATTGGTAGCCCTTGGTGTGACCACATAGGTAATGATGTAGTGGAGGAGTCTATCCTCAGGAGTCATGGGTCCAGTACCCAATCTATTCCTAAGTTGCATGTGTGGATTGTAACACCTCAAATTTCCACTTTATGTTGTATTGATTTTTAATGAAAATACTTTTCCTTTTATAAGCAAAATAGCAAACTAAGGTTTACTAATGACCAATTCCAAATACATTTTGTCACTAATTAATATTTAAAGGTTCAGTATAACATAAAGTACAATATAGTTCGATATTTGTTCTAATTCATATTACAAACAACTCAAATATTTCATCATACAAAACATCTTCAATCAGACATCTTCAATAAAGCCTTTCATCAGAAAAATCTGTCAATTCCTCTTCACTGTTCATCTACTCACCCAAATCAAATCGGGGTCATAGTAGGTGTCAGCCATAGACACAAAAATACAGGGTAAGTTTATGATAAACATAATTTAAGCAAATAAAACATATGACAACATCCTTAAAAAAAATTGCATGATTCCTTTTAGACTCTTATTAATTGGTACCAACAGTCAATATAGTCCCATCCCTGTGGCACAAAACTGAAACGATCAGTCAGGGTCTCACAGTGTTGCAACAGGATTCTCACCCACACTCATGTGATCATCATGGATGGTGTGATTTCAACATATTACTCAAAAATACAGGGTAAGTTTATGATAAACATAATTTAAGCAAATAAAACATATGACAACATCCTTAAAAAACATTGCATGATTCTTTTTAGACTCTTATTAATTGGTACCAACAGTCAATATAGTCCCATCCCTGTGGCACAGAACTGAAACGATCAGTCAAGGTCTCACAGTGTTGCAACAGGATTCTCACCCACACTCATGTGATCATCATGCATGGTGTGATTTCCCCACTGCCTAGTACCCCTAGCTCAGACCTCTCTTATCTGAACCCTCGAACTCAGTTCCTGCAGCTATCTGACACATCTCCTCTTTGAGGAAACTCTCATACCTCCTCTCTAAGGTAACTCTTATATACACCTCCTTTGTGAGGCAACTCTTATTCACATGAGCATATGAAACTGATTCACTTAATGCATAACTCTTTTCATCAACTCATATTTATTTTACTCAGAAACTTAACATAAAGTATAGAACTCAACTTTATATTCATGTACAGAATCTCAACATATTACTCAAGTACAGAGATTTATAGAAACACTCAGCAACACATGGAATTTAGAGAAATTCATAGAAACTTTTAGCAACATATGAACTTCATAAAAATTCATGGAAACACTCAGTAACACATGAACATTCAAACACTTATTCAAACAAAAACAATACTTAAACTATATTTAGCATAAACTTCCCTATACATACCTTATAACCTCTTTGCTATGCTTGTTTACTTCCTCCTAGCTTCTACACGTGATTCCTTCTATGATGGTGGGGTCTTTTCTATTTGATTTAAGCTTTTGAAATGAAAGGATGAAAGGGATGTAGGAGATGCTTCACGTGAAGTGTTAGTGGGAGGAATGTCTTGAAAGTGATTTTCAAGCAAGGTCCCCACCACCCCTTTATATAGCACTTGGAAAATAATTAATTATTCAAGGACATATTTGCCCTTCCAACTAATTTAGTTTTATTCTAGCTTAGTTTCTCCTTGTTTCATTAAATCCTAACTTAGTTTATGCTTATTCCTTTAGGTTTTAACTAGATTCATTATTATCCTTTTACTTTATAGAAAAATATCTCATAAGCCATAATGACTTACCTTTCCACTTGGCCACCACTTTACAAGTGTCCCTATACTTGTCCAAGCTCTTGAAGTTTCTCCACTTTTCTTGGTTATTCACGTGGAATCCAGAGGAAAGGAGAAGATTTTGCTTTATTTCATGTTTTCTTGCATCAAAATATGATTTTTAGCCCTTTCTCCTTGTCTCCTTTTCACGTGAACTTTGGTTGGCCAAGGGGGAGGATTTTTGTCTTCCTTTTTCTCCTTCTATCTTATTTTTCATTCTCTTTTTAAAGAAGAGAAAATTATATGGCTTCTTTTGAATACATATGTCACCTTTTAAATGAAGAAGAATATTCTAGTTTATGCTTTTCTTTCTAGGAGACACATAAAATGGAAAATGGAAAATGGATTTTATTCAATGTAATCGATTATTCCGTGATGTAATCGATTACTCCAGAGGGATTTAGTTTCTGAAATATGAAGAATAATCGATTAACATATTAATGTAATCGATTACTAGAGCACAACTTGCACACATAATGTGATTTTTAATGAATTTAATCGATTAACCCATGGTGTAATCGATTATTACAGCAAATATATCAGCAATAGAGTATTTTTGCATATCAATTCGAATTTTAATCAAGTTAAATGATAAATGCAGCAGTGAGGCTTCAAATAGTCATGGAAAAGCATACATTTAACCAAGCTAGCATGTATTGTTCTCATCAAGAATTCCTAGTATGTTTCTAAGTGCATAAAATCTATCCTTTGGTAATGGTTTAGTAAATATGTCAGCAACTAAACCTTGATGTTACCTTTCTGCACATGATCTTTTAAGAAGTGATGTCTAATTTCAATGTGCTTGGTCCTTGAGTGCATGACATGATTCTTTGAAATATTTATTGCACTTGTGTTGTCACAAAGTAATGGTATCTCCTTAAGATCAACTCCATAATCTTGCATTTGTTGCTTAATTCATAGGCTTTGTGTACAACAACTCCCAGTTGAGATATATTCAGCTTTAGCAGTTGACAAAGCGACACAAGCTTGTTTCTTGCAATGCCATGATATGAGTGAGCTTCCAAGGAGATGACAAGTTCTACTTGTGCTTTTCCTATCATGTTTACATCCTGCAAAATCAGAATCAAAATATCCAATAATATTTATTGGTGCACCTTTAGGATACCATAGCCCAACTTTGGGTGTTGCCTTGAGGTATTTGATGATCTTTTTGACTGCTGTAAGGTGAGACTCTTTTTGGATTTGCTTGATATCTTGCACACAAGCAAACACTTAACAAAATATTTGGTCTACTAGCTATCAAATAGTAAGGAGCCAATCATTCCCTATATTTGGATTCATCCACCTGCTTCCCTTTTTCATCTGAATCAAGGTATTTGAAGTTGCCATAGGAGTTGTAGCATCTTTGCTTTTCTCCATCTCAAACTTCTTGATGACTTCAAGGCAATACTTTGATTGATTGAGGAAAGTTCCATTCTTCATTTACTTAACTTGAAGTCCTAGAAAGAATGTTAACTCTCCCATCATAGACATATCAAATTCTCTTTGCATAGCTGCTAAAAATTCTTTACAAAGCATTTGATTAGTTGAACCAAAGATAATATCATCAAATATATTTGAACCAATAGGATATTATCCTTATGCCTCTTGATGAACAACGTTTTATCAACATTGCCCCTTACAAAAGATTGATCAAGTAGGAACTTACTCAATCTTTCATACCATGATCTTGGAGCTTGTTTCAGACCATAGAGGGCCTTTTTCAGTTTAAAAACATGATTAGGATGTTTAAAATCAGAAAAACCTGGAGGTTGTTCAACATATATGTCCTCATCTATGTAACCATTTAAAAAGGAACTTTTACATCCATTTGATAAAGTTTGAAATTCATTAAGCATGCATATGCAAGTAATAGCCTAATTGCTTCCAATCTTGCAACTGGAGCAAAAGTTTCTTCATAGTCAATGCCTTCCTCTTGGTTGTAACCTTTAGCAACCAATCTAGCCTTGTTTCTTACTATGATTCCACTTTCATCAAGTTTGTTTCTAAAAACCCATTTTTTACCAATAGGCTTAATTGATAAAGGTCTAAGAACAAGTTCCCAAACTTCATTTCTTTTGAATTGATTTAGTTCATCATGTATGGCATGCATCCAATGTTCATCTTGCAAGGCATTAATATCTTTAGGTTCAATTTGAGATACAAAAGCCATGTCACAACATAAATTTCTAAGAGATGATCTAGTAGAGACTCCTTTTGTCATTTCACCAATAATATTGTCTAGTGAGAGGTCTCTTGTAGTTCTCCATTCTTTTGGCTTTTGGTTGGAAGTTGATGGAATTGCTTCAGCACTAGGTTCACTTTTCTCATTGATAGATAGTTCCTCAAGCTAGACATTTTGCTCCAATTGACCTGCATTTTCATCACAATCTTTTTCCTCTTTTAAGGGGTTAGATTCATCACAAATTGCATGAACAGATTCTTCCATGCACATGGTTCTTTTGTTGAAGATTCTATATGCTTTACTTTGCAATGAATAGCTAACAAATATGGCTTCATCAGCCTTTGCATTAAACTTTCCTAGTGATTCTTTCCCATTATTTAAAACAAAACACTTGCAGCCAAAAGTTCTTAAATGAGAAACATTGGGTTTTCTTCCTTTGTATATAACTCATAAGGTGTTTTCTTCAAGATGAGTCTTATGAGTAATCTATTTAAAGTGTAACAAACAGTGCTTACTGCATCAGCCCAAAAATACTTTGGTAAATTAGTCTCATTTAGAAGTGTTCTTGCACCTTCTTCAAGTAATCTGTTTTTCCTCTCCACAACACCATTTTGTTGAGGTGTTCTTGGAGCTAAAAAGTTGTGGTTAATTCCATTTTCTTCATAGAATTTTTCAAAATGTTCATTTTGGAATTCTCCACCATGATCACTTCTAATTGAGATTATTTTACACCCTTTCTCATTTTGAACAAGTTTGGCTAATTTTTTGAAAGCATGGAAAGCATCACTCTTGGATTTCAAAAACAAAGTCCAAGTAAATCTAGAGTAGTCATCAACAATAACAAGTCCATAGTAGTTACCACCTAAACTCATGGTTCTAGAAGGACCAAACAAATCAATGTTCAGTAATTGAAGTGGTCTTGAGGTGGAAACAATGTTTTTACTGTGAAAAGAGATTTTGGTTTGTTTCCCCTTTTGACATGCATCACATAGTTTGTCCTTTTCAAATTTGAGTTTTGGTAGGCCATTTACTAAGTCATTTTTAATGAGTTTATTCATATGGTGCATGTTAATGTGACTAGCTCTCCTATGCCACAACCATGTTTCATCTAACTTACTCATTAAGCATGTAGTCTTGTGGAATAATGCATGATTTATGGAAAACAAATAAATGTTACCTTTTGTTTTGCCAATGTGGATTACTTCTCCACTTTTATCATCACATATCATGCATCAATCTTGATTGAAAGAAATTTTAAAACCTCTTTTGATTGAATCTTGGTTTCTTCCTCTTCTTCTGTTTTGGAGGTACAAATGTTGTCTTTTGAACACTTTTAAAACTCTTTTTGTACCCCAATCCAGAAGTGTCACCAAACTGTTTTTGAGCACTCAACATATCATTCAAATCACATTTTCCTTTGTTGAGCTTTTCAAGATATCAGTCAACTCATTGTTCTTTGAAACAATCTGCATATATTTTTCTTCTTGATTAAGTCTATACTCATCAAAAACTTTTTGCAGCATTTCATATTTGCCAATAGTTGTAGAGGAAGAGGCACAAATACAACCACTTGATTTACAACTTGAAGTAAGTTTTTCATTTTCTTCCTTCAAGTTACAAACTTCAGTTTGTAATTCCATTATTTTTGCAAGATGATCCTCAAGGTTTTTCTTAAGCTTATTATTGGACTTAGCAAGCTTTTTAGCCTCTTGATGCATCTCTTGAAAAGCAAAAATGGCTTGATCAAGTTTAGAGGTTACTTCATCTTCTTCATCTAAGAGATCATCATTCTCTTCATTGACAATTGAAGTAAGGCACATGTTAGCTTCCTCTAATTCAGTGGAGGATTCAGAAGTTGTAGAATCATTGTTCTCCCAAGCAATGTAAGCTCTTCTTGGCTTTGCTTCCCTCTTGCCTTTGCTGTCACTTTGTTGTTTCTTCAAGTAGATTGAGCATTCTGATTTTATATGGCCAAGTTTGCCACATTCAAAGTATGTGAAATTGTTGTCAATCTTCTTGATGTTGCTAGTGTTATTGTTGGTATTGCTCTTGTTATTTCTTGTAAATCTTTTGCCCTTATTCTTCTTTAGAAATTTGCTGAACTTTTTCACAATCAAGTTCATGTTTTCTCCATCTTCCTCATCACTTGAGTTTTCTTCTTTTTCTACCTTAGGTGCTGCAGCCTTTAGTGCAATTCCTTTGCTTTTTCTATCTGCATCTTCACCAAAGGTTAGTTGAGATAATTCTAGTTCATACTCAAGTAACTTACCAAAAAGAGCAGCCATGGTCATTTGTGAGAGATCCTTAGATTCTTTGATAGTTGTCACTTTTGGTTGCCATGCTCTAGTGAGACACTTCAAGATTTTGATGTTCAATTCTTCAACATCAAAGGTCTTCCCAAGTCCTAAGAGATGATTCACTATGTGTGTGAATCTTGTTTGGAGTTGAGAGATACTTTTATTTTGGTTCATCTTGAACATCTCATATTCATGTATCAAAGAGTGCTTTCTGATCTCCTCACCTCTTCAGTTCCTTCATGGGTGATTTCTAGCATCTCCCACATCTACTTGGCACTTGTACATTTAACTGTTTTGAAGAATTCATCAGAAGAAAGAGCAGAAGTTATCGTGTTCTTGGCTTTAAAATCATACTGAGCAATCATCTTTTCTTCATCATTCATCTCATCCCAATCTTTGGGAATCGTGTTATTATCAACAACTTTGATTGGTACCCTAGGACCTTTTTCAATAGCATTCCAAGCACCTGAATCATTGGATTGAATAAAGATCTTCATCCTATTTTTCCAAAAACTGAAATGCTCCCCCTC
>PYAF01001230.1:123011-174959 GCA_007407185.1 Glycine tomentella | reverse complement strand
GTGTGTTTCAGGGAGGACCACACCACCATGATGATCACATAGGTGGAGGTGACATTCCTACGCGCCCCTGCCCTACCCCGACTGAATGGATAGGTGTGCCACTGGGATGGGGCTATCTTGACTGTGGCCACTGATAATGAGAAATTGGTGATAACCTGAGATCTCAGTCATGCATCATATAAAGAAGATGAGCATGCATTATATGCATATCTGATGAGTACGTTGTGTGTTAAATAGATAATATGACTTAATTCGTGTGCTGTGTAGATGATGTAAATTAATCTGTGAGTGAGTCATCCGTGTTTTTTATTTGATAAATATTATAATAACCATCTGCGTATATATTCTTTATGAATGTTTTATTCAAACTGTGTTTGTCATAAACTTACCCTATGTTTGTGTCTGTGGTTGACACCTGTGTCATGACCCCAATGTATTTGGGCGAGCAGGAAAACAGTGAAGCATAAGCTGAGAAGGATTTTGAAGAAAAGATGATGAAGATGTGTTGATGATTTGTACTAGGATTAAATTATTTGTATTTTACATTGGCAAGTATGTGGGCTGTTTATTAATGGGCCTGTAATATGGACTGTATTATACTCTAATTTATTGATGGATTTTATTATAATTAAACCGTGGAGAGAGAATTCATTCATGATATAAACGACTAATAGAATTTGCAAGCAAAGCGAAAAGAAATTTTTATGAAATTTATAACTAAGATAATTCTAATACAAAATGGACACGAGATTTCATCTATAATCAATCAAGCACGAGAAATCAAAGAGAGGCGTTACACTTCACACTTAACCAAGAGGGGGGGGTGAATTGGTTTGGCTTGGTAAATTAAAAATTTCTTAGTCAAAATCAGAGTTTCCCTTTGGATCTTTATCACTTTTAAAACCAAGAATCTTTATTCAATCAAATGTTCAGTCCAAGGCATCCAATAGCTCAAAATTGAATTGATACACAAGGCAAGATTATCAAGTTAAACAGAATATAATCAAGATCAAAACACACAAAATTTATACTAGTTCACTTCAAACACTATGAAGCTACATCCAATTTTCTTTCACTCAACACTAGAATGGAGTTCCACTATTGCAATGTTTTGTTCTTACAAGTGATTACAAAGTTTCTCTTTGTTCACCCTAGATAAAGTTTAGAAATCTAAAACACTATTAGATTCTTAGAGACAACCCCACTGAGAACACTACTCAGCAAAACCCCTAGAGAAACTCTATCTCTAGATTACAAGCAAGAAACTCAATTACAATAGACAATCAAATACAAGTTCACAAAAGAATTACAACCACAAAGTTTAAGGAGAGAAAACACCTGATGGTCCAATGAATGATATGCTCATGAATGAATATACTAGGTTGAATGATGAAAACAAACTCAGAACATCTCTTTCCTTAACCTTTGAAAAGACTCTTCTTGCTTCAAGAATCACTTAAAGACCCATAAGTGTTTTAGTGAAGACAAACACTCATAGAACCCAGAAAAATCACTAGGAATGTGTTTAGAAAGCTTATATATGCTCAGAATACGAATTGACCAAGTTACAAAACAAGCTGAGCAAGGGTTCTATTTATAACAAACTTTCTAACCGTGAGTAATCAATTAAACGCGCCCAATAATCGATTATTTCACTTATGTAATCGATTAAATCAAGCATGTAATCGATTAAAGGGTTCTATAAAAATCTGGGTTGAAGCAACGAACAGAATAATCGATTATTTCGATAAGTAATCGATTAAGATAGAAAGCTTCATAAACAAGAAATACACTGTGTAATCGATTACGATTTCTGGTAATCGATTAAAACAGGAAGCTTCACAAACATGAAATACACAGTGTAATCGATTACAGATTCTGGTAATAGATTAATGAAGCAAGATATGTTAAGCATAGGCATATGAAGTAATCGATTACAGTCTTTGGTAATCGATTAAGACAGAGAGATGATTTTTCCTGTTTAGCCTATGTAATCGATTACAGCTCAATGGTAATCGATTAAAATGATCATCAAGGCAGTTTATATGTGAATCAAGGTAAAATAATCGATTAAACCGATATGTAATCAATTACATTGTTCTTAAAAAGTTTTCCAGAAACCACTAAGAACAACATAATCGATTATCTCGTTAAAGTAATCGATTAAATCGGTAGAAAACATATTTTTTCAAAAACCTTTGATTTAATTATGAAACTTAAACATTTTATCAAAGCCTTGTGAATTCTATTTCTTAAACTTATTGTCTAAATGAATGATGTGAATGCAATACACTTAGATCACCAGAAATGCTTCTTCCTTTTACATTTAATCACAAGTTATTCTTCAATACTTCAAGACATGTTGAAAGCTAAAACCAAGCTTGATTCTTTATCCATTCTTCAAGTGATTCCTTTGAATTCAGCACTGATTATACCTTCAACCAAATCCTATCAACACCTAGACAAATAGGAAGAGAATATTTTAGAGAAATTCTTCCTTGCATCCCGAACAACATCTATCCGAAAGGAAAACTGTGGTATAAGGCAACTACCTAGAGAGATATTATATGAGTACCGGGAGAGATTCAACAAACTGTGTGCTACCTATCCTCACCATCAAATCAGTGAACAATTATTGATCCAGTATTTTTATGAAAGATTGATGTTAATGGACAAGAGTATGATAGATGCAGCCAGTGGAAGCCCTTTAATGGACAAGACTCCTCTTGCTGCAAGACAATTGATTTCTAATATGGTAGCCAATTATCAACAATTTGGTACTAGAGTTGCTGCACCATCCAAGGTTGCTGCAAATGAAATTTCTATTTTTATGGTTGCTGATAACCAGAGGTTAGAGAATAAATTGACAGAATTAACATCCCTTGTGAGACAGCTAGCCATTGGTCAACAACAGAATGTGATGGCAACCAATCAACTAAGGTTGTGTGGTATCTATTGTGCACTAATTATCCAACAAATACATGTTCCACTCTCCAAGAAACAAAATAGGTTGCTGAAGTTTTTACCATACAACCTGGACAACCATGCAGACCTCAACAACAACAATATAATCATTACTCCAACACTTATAATCTTGGTTGGAGAGATAATTTGAACTTGAGGTATGGTCCTGGTCCCTAATAGCAGCAAACACAACAACAACAACCATTTAGACAATAGTAATATCATCCCTCCACCAGCAAATACCAAGCTCCCCAATTCAGACAACAACAACAATTCCAGCATCCTGCACATATACCTACACCACCTGTGCAAAGCAGTTATGGACCTTCCTTAAGGAAGCTGATGAAGCAAATGGCAACTAGAAACATTCAGTTTCAGCAGAATGTGAGTGCCACCATCCAAATTCAATAGATGCTGGTGTCAAAATTGATGATGGTGCCAAAACAGATTCTGCACCAAAATAGATTCCTCTACCTTTTCCTTCTAGATCTATTTCTACAAAGAAAATGGAGCTTGATTATGATCTTCTTGAGACTTTCAGGAGGGTGGAAGTCAACATTCCCCTCTTGGATGCCATTAAACAGATACCAAAATACGCAAAGTTCTTGAAAGATTTGTGCACCCACAAGCGAAAGCTGAATGGAAATGAGTAAGTAAAGATAGGCAGAAATGTTTCTGCACTTATACAGAGCAAAACTATTGTAATCGATTACAATGTGATATAATCGATTATCTGATGCTTAAAAGCTCTTCAGAAGCAAATTCTTGCTGGAGTAATCGATTACAGTAACGAATTAATCAATTACTTGAGGTTTTCATTGAATCCAGAAAAATATTTTCACCGGAGTAATCGATAACTTAATGAATTAATTGATTATTGCTTATTCAAAGCATTCCCAAAAGTCAATTTTCACTGTTATAATCGATTACAACTTATTTGAAATTGACTTCTATTTGCAAAATGCATTGGAGTAATCGATTATAGCTCGATTTAATCGATTACACTGCATTTCAAAAATCTCTAAAATTCAAGCTTTTCAAGAGAGATATTCACAACTGAATCCTCCTCTCTTCTTTCTGGAAATTCTGCAAAAAAAACTTTGTGCTTTCTCTCTCTCTCTAAGTCTAAACCTCTACCAAATCTCTTTGTCGTTCTAACCCATTATGACTGCCCCTAAGAGATCAAAGTCCACCAAAAGAAAAACTCGTGAATCTTCTCAACCAACAACAAATAGATTAGATTCATGGTTCTTTAATGATATAGAGAAGATGAACTATATGCAGTTTCATGCAACAAAACTCATCTGCACTCCTAAATACCATGACCTTAATTGGTTTGTTGCTGAGGGATTTCAATCCCCTGCCATGATAGAGGCTCAGAGGTTGAAAAAATTCATAGAGCTGAAGGGTACATATTACCTAGAACTGGTGAAGGTGTTTTACACCTGTGCTAAAATCAGCATGGATGGCTCAATTCGTTCCCAAGTCAATGGAGTGGCCATGGAAATCACTGCTGAGGTCTGGCAAGAGGTGGTTGGAATTTCCTATGAGGGTATTAGGAAATTTAAGGAAGAAACAGAAGGCTATAACAAGACTGACACCTATAGAGGGATACTGCAAAACCCTCAAGTCAGGCTCAAATTGAGGCTTGGAACAAGAAGCATGACTGGTGAAGACAAGCTCCTTCACTACATCATTACATACATTCTCACACCAAGATCAACCAACCATGCCCAAGCAATCGATGATGATCTGGAGTTGGTCTATGGAATGAAAACTGCAACCCAAATGAATTGGATCCTTATTATTGAGGAAACTATGTTGAAGGCAAAGAGATTTATTAAATGAAATTTTAGTTTATATTTCATATCCTCATTGCTTATAATCTCAACCGTTCTATTTTTGTCTTTGATAATCCAAATAGGGGGAGAAATAAAATAAAATGAACACATAAAAAATGATTGCTCTATTTTTATTGCTCTAAACCTTATGAAAAATTAACTAGGACCTCTATTTTTATTGCTCTAAACCTTATGAAAAATTATCTAACGATTCTTAAAAACTTAACCCTAATAAAAATATTACACAATTTTAAAATTTCTGCTTTTGTGCAAAATTAATTTCTCACGCTCCAGAAGTGATTTTAACAATCCAACGGTTAAAAGTTACATATGTGGGTTATAAACCTACCTTTAAAAGTTGAAGGTGATCCAACGGTTAACCAATCCAGAATGTTGATTTTACTAAAACAGGTTTTGAGTCAAACTCGGAATCACTCAATTATAATGTATCTCAAACAAACTCCACAGAACTTGACATCCACACCAAGCAATTGCACATGGATAATTCACATAACATTTAAAATAATATAAACTAATCAAATAATCAAATAAAACAATAAATACATCAACGTCTATTTTGAGTTATTGAAATTTCAGGGTGTTACAGATTACATGCTTCATTAATGATGATGTGTTAAGACAAGATCCTTGAAAAGAACTTCAAGAGAGTTGATTTTCTATTCATCAACATTCATGCAACCTGGAATTGATTGGTAACATTCATTCATTCAATTCATTCACTAAGGATCATAGGTTGTGTCTCTCTTAAACTTTTCTAGTTAATTATTTTGTTTAAAGTTTGTGTAAGGCTAAGATCAAAATAGTTTTCTTTCAAACTTTCTAGAGTAGTGTTCTCTAGGGGTAAAGAACTGAGTAGAGTTCTCAGGTTCTTTGTGATTTGATATCTAATAGGGTGTTAGAATTCTGATTCTTTATCTAGGGTGGATAAGGATAATCACATGTAACAACTTGTAAAAGAACAAATTTGATTTAGTAGAACTCTAATCTAGTTTGATTAGAAGAACTAGATGCAGTTTCTCTTGAGAAGTGAACCAGTACATGTTTTTAAGTTGATCTCTTTATCTCTTCTTATTATCTTGATCTATTGACAATTGTGATTTCTTTCTTAATCAACAAGTGTAGATTTTTGTCATTGATTCCTTGGACTGAGTGGTTTGGTTGAATTAAAGTTTCATTGATTTTAAAAAGTGATAAAGATCCTTCAACTCTGATTTTGTAAAAGTTTTAAAAAGTCAAGTTTATACTAATTCACCCCCTCTTGGTATTTAGGTGTATTCATATTGTTTTTACCCTACTCTAGACAAGCCTAAAGAACCCTTTCGAAATAGCAACTTACAAGCTGAAATGTAAAAACAAATTACACACAGAAACTAATGGAGAGAAACAACCTGATGATCCACAATATATGAATGCATATGATTACCAATCTTGATTAAGGTTGAAAGCAAATAGGTTTCAGACCAAACTCTCCAAGAGCTTCTTACAATCTTGTCCAAGAGAAAATTTTCAATGAAACATGAATATAGGAATTTGTGGACAAGAGCTTTGTTACTCAGAGTATCTCTTCTCACTTGAGAAGGCATTTGAAAACTATTGAAAATTCGAAATGTAATGATATGTCTTGGTTTCAAAAGACCTACTGACTATTTATAATAAACTGTTGTAACTGAATGTAATCGATTAAATCATCAATGTAATCGATTAAAACCACCAATGTAATCGGTTAAGAACAAATTCAATTGATTAAAATGTTCTTCATCTTTCTGGAAAAGATATATGAGCAAAGTAATCGATTAAATCGTCATGTAATCGATTAACACAAAAGTCTTGTTTTCCAAAACGTTCCAAGTAATTGATTACGATTAGATGATAATCGATTAACACAAGAATAACGTATTCTATGTTTTGTATTGTGTAATCAATTACTGTTACCTTGTAATCGATTAATTAGTTCTTCATGACTTAAGTAATAGATTACCAAATTCTAGTAATCGATTAAGTCAGTGTAAAAAGTAGTTTTTCAAAAACTTGACCATGAGTACTTGACTTCTTTATGCAAACATGAAAACATTAAGCTTTTTAACAAGACATATGATTTGATAAAACATGAATGCATGCCAATGAATGATGTTTATGCAATGCAAATGATTATAGGATGAAACTCTTGACCAACTAACAAATTACATATGCCTTTAATTGAATGTCATGTAAAAAGCTAAAAGTTATCTAAGTTAAAGAGCCTCCTCGTATTGATCGTCTTCAAGCTCCCCCTGTATCTAACACTAAAGAGTACTTGTTATAGCCAGTAGTGGCATAAAGAATACTTGGTTGTAATCAAAGATTTGATTAGTTAAAGCCTTCAAGTTTTGAAGGAGAACTAGATGTAGCCCCAAGAGTTGGGGTGAACTAGTATAAAACCTCTGTGTTTTCTTTATTGGTTCTATATGACTAGTTTCTTTTTATACTTACTATTGTGTCCAAGTTTTGTGAACTGGTTTTTAAGGACAAAGTGATTTCGAACCCCTTTGACGAAACTTATTGTCCATTGATAACTGTTTGAGAAAAGACTCCAAAGTTGTTGAAAGACCAAGCTTTTTTGTCTATCGCACTATTCAACCCCCCTGTAACATCCTCAAAATTATATTATGAGTTATATTCATGATTTATTATGGAAGTAGGATGAGAGTTGGATTCAAGAATAGGATAAATTTTATTTGAACATAAGTTGCCCAAAACTTCCATTTCTGCCACCATAATTGAGAAATTTATTTCTCTCTCAATTCTTATCCAAATTTAGTGTATAATACATGGAATTAAAGATCTAGATGTCTACTACAACATATAAAAATTTCAGATAAATCTAGTTTGTGTACTGCTTGCAGTAATTAAAACCTTAAGGGATGTCAGTATGGAATTTCTCAGCTTGCTTGCAGTTTTGAAGTCTAGATTAAAAATGTTATAGCCAGAGTTTTATAACTCCAAATAATGCATGTGATACCTTGTTAGAAATATTAGGAAGTCTAGTTTAACATACTAGAAGATGATAATTTTTGGACTAGTATATTGGTACAGAATAAATAATGAGTGAACCTCATCTGGTTAAGTGTTTGCCCTTTGGACCTTTTTGATTGGGCACAACTTGTAACTCTTGGAATTTTGGCCCAAGGAATCAAATATTCAGCTCAAATATGGACTATCCAGAAGTGTATTCACATGGAAAAGCAATAGAATAAGCATAGCTAAGTGAACTAATAGGAAGAAAAGTTTGGTAAACCAAAGTCAATGGTAAGTCAATGAAGATAAGCTTTTTGAACCAACCTTTCTAGGTGGCCTTCAAGGTGGAAAGCAAGCATTAAATGAGGGAATCTTGCAAATAAAAATCTAGTTTCAGCCAAGACATAAGCACCAGTCAGATTGTGTTTCATGTCCAAGCCTTTCCACATGGCATAAAATCAAGTCAAGATAAAGCTTAAGTCATAAAATCTTCTAAGGTAAATGATTACCTAGTTAGAATCTAACTAAACTAACTTATAAACCATTTTATAATCCAACTAAAACCCTTGCATCTGAACCAATTAACATAGTATAAATAGCTTGGCTGCTCCAATTTTTTTTCATAAACCACTAGCACCAAAATTCATCCCACAGTTACTTGCTTCCTTGCACCTAGCTTTGCATTTCTTATCTTCTCTTATTACTTTCAAACCATAGCTTCACCTCTACATCAAATTTTCTTCTTTTCAAGACTTCATTCCTTAGAGGATTTACAAGAGAAACAACCACTTAATCAATTTCAAATCCAAATCCATTTAAGGTAGGCTAGGCTTAAATCTCTAGTTAATCATTTGTTTGGATTAACATATATGCTTAATTGGGCAGATTTATGGTTATTATTTAGGTTGGAAATTCATGTTATTTGAAGTTTATTTTATGATATGAAAATGTTGATTTAAACCATATGATAGGTGATGATTTATAGGCTGAAATATTGGTGATGTTTGGAAGTATATTTGGTGATCTTTGGAAGTGATTTTGATGATATTTGGGCTGTTTGTTCATAGTTTTATTATGGTACTGTTTTGAATTAATTTTTAGAAGTAGAGGTTGAATGGTATGTAGATAAATGGTTCAAATGCTTGAGTAATTAAATTTGATGATGAAGTAGTAAGGTGGTAGGTGAAAGGAGATTAAAATGCATGCTAGCTTATAATTTTCTTGTGAAAGTTTAAAGGAGTTAGCAATTATTTGAAAGATATATTGTGGTTTATTAGTTAGACTACTAACATGATTTGTTTGTAGCCTGAAGATATTAAATTGTCATGCCTAAGTTGGTATAATTTTGCCTGAATAAGGTACGGTGGTTTAACCATACTTGTGGTACGTATGATGTTATGCAACAACAATTTTTTTCATAAGGTGGTATGTATTTTGCTTATGGATTTTATTATGAATGGATTTTGATTGATGATATATTGATTTATGTTTCCAAGTCCAATACGAGATTTGTGAAACAAAATTTGATACTACATATAGTACAATATGTAGTGACCAGTGCAGATACATAGAATAAATCATGCATGGTTGCGTTAGACGATCGCAGCGTCTACATCCAGTACAAGGTGTAGTTACATATAGTACGATATGTAGAGGCCATGTGCACCCTGGGAAAATTCATTTCATGCATTCATATAGTTTGCATAATTATTTTATGATGATTTAATAACGTACTAATGTGTTTTGGTGGTTTAGTTTTGCCTACTGAGAAATTTTATTTCCCGCTAGATTTGTTTCATCTTTTTTTTATAGATGACAACAATGGTCAATTTAATTGACGCCTTGGACTGATGGTGGTACAAAGATAAAGAATTTTCTCTAGGAAATGAATGATGAAAGTGTTGTAGTATCTTTATATTTCATTGAGAATGACTCTTGTACAAGGATTATGGCTATGTATTATATATATCAGTTTAACAACTTCTATAACTTCTATAATTTATATGTTTAGAATTTATACTAGGATTCGTTCAGTAAAAATAAAATAGTATTAAAAATTATCTAACGATTCTTAAAAATTTAACCTTAATAAAAATATAATATCTAGAATAATTTTAGGTCGTTACACCCCCCTCTCCTTCTAGTGTGTTTCAAGTACTTCAGCTCCCCCATCTACAAATACTCTAGACAACATCTTATCATTTACCTGGGCTTTAACGTATAGAGATTTTAGGTGCATGGTCATTTGAAGCGAGGTTGGTCAAATGTATTGGTGATTTGTCTATCAACCTCTGCCTCTCCAATAGTGGCCCATTTAGTTTCCTCATAGCATACATCTCCATCTAAATGCCCATTCTAACTTGAACTAGCCCAAAACTCATTGGGGATCAAGCTTATAGCATTGATTTTGGCACCTAGCAAGTCATCATCATTCAACTAAGCCTCCAGTAATGAGTCTTCTATCTATTTTAGCTCTTGTTTTGTTGGTTCTATTTGAGCAATGTTTTCTTCTTCCTTATCTTCTAGAACTAGGTCAACTTTCTCACATCCCCCTTCACCTTTGTTTGTGTCTATTTTAGCTGGAGTATGGTTTGACAAATCAGGCGAAATAACTTATTTTTCTGTTGTGATTGAAAAATGTTTGCTGAAAGCATGAACTAGTGCAAAAGTAATTGACTTATTGAGGTCTCTCCTTGCCCCCTTTTAGATCTACAATCATAGCCATGGTTTGCTTCATTTTATTTATAGCCTTGGTCCTTAGTAGCCTCCTCTTCTAAGTATGTGTTAATCCTCTAAGTTGTCGATTTCCTTTGTCTTGGACCACCTTTTGATTCAAGCACCTTTGTTCTACCTTCGTTTTTATAGATGGCTTAATCTTTCTGGATGGGCTTCTTTCTTCATTATCAATAGTGATCTGCAAGGTTTTCATTCTATTATGAACATTGAATTCAACCACCCTTCTTTTGCTTCGTGGGGTTGGACTATCATCAATCTCTAGCATGCAAACCACTTCCATATTGCCATGTATTTGTTGCCTTAATTTCTCAAATCTCATGGATTCTTCCTTCCTTCTCATAGCATACTGCATATCGACTAGCTTAGGACCAGTAATTTGATATGTTGACGCACTAGAAGTTCCCTTTATTTAAGGTTCCATCTTATCAAACACACTTTGGAAAATTTGGTAAGGTACCCAATACCTCTTGTTGATGGTGGAGACTACAACCTCTCGAACACTAAAGTTCTTTTAATGGACTCTTTAGTCTCTTTTTTCCCTTATATTTTTAGGTGCCATAGTTGCTTCAGCTTCTTCCTTTTAGTAACAGGTTGCTCAAAATATACCATATTAATATCCAAATTCTAGAAGGGATCTGTATCTACTGCCATTTTGGTTGCACCCTTATCGACTAGCTTAAAGCGACCTTTTTTCAAAGCCCTCTGTATAGCTTGCTGAAATACAATGTAATTAGCCGTAAAATGGTTGTAAGAATTTATTTCCCTTCAACTCTTATGGAGATGGTATCTTATGCCCTTGTTTTATCCGAATTTGTTGGTCCTTTATCAAATTATCAAAAATCCAATTTGCTTTTGATATATCAAAATCATACTAAAATTTTCCATCCCCAACAACACCTTTAATCTTTCCTAGCTTTAAGGCGGACATGAATAAGGTTTCCTCAACAACCATGATTTCAGATTCCTCTTCAAAGGCATCCACATTATCCTTATCAATATACTAATAAGATCAAATGGGATCCTTGTCCTTTGTTAGCGCTCATCAATTATTTCTCATGTACAAACTGCTCTATTCAATTAGCCCTGTAAGCTAGTTGACTAAGGTAACGATACTCTTGAGCCACCAATTTTTCTTTCAACTGGGGATGCATATTCCCAGCTACCATGGCTGAATACTCTACTTCTATTAATTACGCTGAACAACTACTTCCAGCCTTTTTGAACCTTTCTGTGAAGTCTATTGGCAATTTGTCAACCATTCGCCTCTTGTTCATCAAATCGGCTTTAGTAGTAAGAACTATTTAGTATTATTTTGTTAATCACGCATATGAGAATTCCTTGCTCACAAATAATATATTCATTTGTACGTTTATCATAAAAAAAAATCTATAGTTACTTCAGGTTGAGGCCTATAAAATCATGAAAGCATCTCTCTATGCTGCCTAGTTTTGTGTCATGAATCTGGTGGTAAATTTGAGTATCAAGTAAAAGCTACCCCTGTCAAAGAAAGAGGAAAAAGCTGCAACGTATGGAACTTGTTATGACTTTTTTCACCACTCTAAGCTATAAATTGTCCTATATGCTCCATAGTTGATTTGTCGTCCTTACAAAAAAAAGTGGAGAAATATGGTGTCATATACCCCTTCGACAATGAAATCATACAGTCCACCCATCTGGATATAGTTTGTTGTACATGGACCTCTTCATTTGTTTTAGCTAAATGCCAAAACTAGCAATTCTGGATCAATTACAGGCGTCACGATAGTCCTCAATGATTGGTAACCAATATGACCCACAACATTTGGCCCTAGACCAGCATCATTGTTGACATATGAGGGCTCTCCGTTGTTAACTTCATTTATGACCTGATTGATTCCCCCAAAAAAAGGTACAAACGAAGTCACATTCGGCAAACCAATTTGGCCAACATTTAGAGGCCTTTTGGCTAAACCTACCTATGCAGTGAAACTGCAAAAAACACACTTAAAGGGGGGTTGAATAGTGTGTGTATCAAAGATGTAAATTTTTCGCGATATAAAAGATAATATAATACTTTGTTAAACATTAGTCGTCCATTGAATATAAAATAGATATATAGTGAAGAACAGTATAGTCGCCCAGTGATAGATAAAAGGTTTTTAAAACAAATTTTCAAATAACACTTGGTGTTAAAAGGTGATAGAAAGTATAATAAGAATGCTTAATAAACTGTTATGGAGAGAAGTAGAAACACTTGGTTTATACTGGTTCGCTCAACCTGAGTTACGTCCAATTCTCCTTTACTCACTAATAAAGGGTTTTATTAATCACAAATTGATTACAAAACAAGTATTCTAACCTTTCATTCTTGGCTTTACAAGTATTCTTAACACCACTTCTAGTACCTTAGACTCCCCTTGAATCTAAGAACCCAAGTATTGTTTAACACTAAGCTACTGTTGATTTTTACAAACAAATGTTTCAATTAATACAAGTATTCTTAACACTCAAAGAGTGAATAACAAAATAACTTTGCTTCGCAAAGAATAAACAAATGAAAATTGTGTATAATCGTCTAGTAATTTTAGCAGAGTTTTTATTCACGTTTTCTTGTGCTCTTGTTCCATCTTTTTTCTCATTTTTCGTCAGTTGCTTCGTTGAGAGAGACATCTTTTTATAGACTTCAGTGAAGTATCCGTTATGGGATTAGCGTCGATATCTTGAAAGGACCTTCATCACACACTGAAGAATGAGACGACGTGTCAAGCTCTAAATGGCGAGGATTTATCGATAGTATATATGACACCATGTGTTTTTTGTCCGCAACGAAAGAGACCTTTAAAGGAATATTCCCTGTAAACCTTCTATTCTCTTTTATACTGTCATTTTCTTAAATTCAAACGTTAGTTATTAAAAAATAAGAGAGAAAAATAGAATTTGAATAAAATAGTACATGTACACTTTCCTTTTTCTTCATACTCAGTCTTTTAGACTGGACACACGAGTTTACCTTAAGAAAATGTGTTATACTGATTTACATAAGAGTGGACGCTCATTAGATATAGCATGTTGAACACTAGATTAAAGCAAAGCATACTTTTTGTAGTTGTG
This sequence comes from Glycine tomentella, assembly GCA_007407185.1. Taxonomy (NCBI): domain Eukaryota; kingdom Viridiplantae; phylum Streptophyta; class Magnoliopsida; order Fabales; family Fabaceae; genus Glycine; species Glycine tomentella. The sequence continues at coordinate 161,313 of PYAF01001230.1, read as the reverse complement.
GATGATACTAAGTGTTGTAAATTCCTTTAACATAATGATCTTCTCCACTTGTCAAAACTCATTAGAATATCAATAATTTATATTTGTTGTTATGCATCAAAATCTAAGGTGGACGAGATTGGTCGTCCAGACCTAACATGCAAGAAAAACTCAGTTAGTATAATCATTTGCACCTGCTTGCCCCCCAAGGGTAGCAGCAAACGAATTACTAACATTGATGGGTATATAACTCGTATTGGCTACTAAGGGTCTAGGGGTAACCTCCATCTAGCCGTCAATCAGCTGGACTGTATTTAGAATTCATGTCGATGTTGTAGTCGACGAAGTTGTTTTCCATTTGGACATAAAAGCCATATTCGGAAGGACCAATGGGATTGATCCTGCCTGAATTGGCCCAGTCAAATATGGAGAATCAAGATTAATGACCTAATTTGTCACTTCTAGATTTCTAGGCACAGAAAGCAAAATTCTTGCAAACATGTGCCTTTCTTGCCTCTAGTTCCTTAGACTGCTTTGTCTCTTTTTGCACCAGAGGTTTGACTATTTCGGCTAACTGTTCAAATAGCTTATACATGATATCATGTATCCACAAGTCTATATGTTCCCGAGTGAACGAAGTAGTCATGACAATGGGTGTTTCCTCAAATGGGAAATATGAACAAACTAAAATAAAAGCGAAATTCAAAAGAAAGAAGTAAATTCTACAAAGATAACTGGAAAATAATTACATTGAATTGTTGTTTTTGGTTGAAGGTCCCTACAAAAGTTTCTGAAAACACAGACACACAGACACAAACACATACACAGAGACACACACACAGACAGACACACACAGACAGAGACAGACAGACAGAGACAGACAGATAGACACAGACACACACAAACACACACACACACACACACACACACACACACACACACAGAGACACACACACACACACACACACACGGATCCTCTGAATTTTCAAAAATTGGCCCAATTATCTCATCCAATAGTCATCTTATCACTTATCAGAAATAACAACTACCCTTCTTTAGGTTAAGTTTCTAACTTGATTCATTCAGCTAGTTGAAAATATTTTAACCTGTAACACCTTGTAAACTAAGTAGTTTCTAGCCCACTCAAATGCACTCTGTGTGTCCTTTATTTAATTGTTACAAAGGATATTCCCACTTGCATACTGATGCTACAATCTGATTGTGTCTCCCACCATTGCAGAAAAAAGCTGGTAAGAATTCACTTTCTCGTCACCCTCTCCTTTGTCTCATTTTTTTACTTTTAGAGACATTTAATGCAATTAGGTTGCAGCCAAAAAGCTCTACGTCCATATCCATTCTACCATGCTCACAATTTTATAGCTATACGGATATGCCACTATCCAATCAATGTTAATTCCTTTGTTTTGTTGCCTATGCATTCGTTGAATTTGAGTCTTTTTGTGTTGCCTTGGTCAGAGGATACGATCAGTATTTGACATTTTTTTTTTTTTTTACTTCTTCTTCTCGCAAGTGACTGCTTTGGACTCTTCTTTTCATAGTATCATTCATTCCACTCCAACATATCCAATTCACTCAAACTCAGTAATGGCTCTGTAGGTATAATCTTCCTTTAGGTGTAATCGATTATTTTGCTTATATAATCGATTAATTCAAGACTGTAATCGATTAAGTTGTTCATCAATTTTCTGGGTATGATTAACAAACAAAATAATCGATTATTCCGACGTATAATCGATTACACCAGACAGATGCTCAATTATGAAAACACTGTGTAATCGATTACAACCTTTGGTAATCGATTAAACCAGAAAGATGTATAAAACGATTTTGAACTATGTAATCGATTACAACCTCTGGTAATCGATTAAGCCAGAAAGCTTTTTAACCATGAAATGTACTGGGTAATCGATTACTGATTTTGGTAATCGATTATGACAGGAAGCTTCATAATTTCGAAATGCACTATGTAATCGATTACGAATTCTAGTAATCGATTTTATGAAGCAAAGCATGTAAGCAGACATATGATGTAATCGATTACTGTCTTGGGTAATCGATTAAGACAGAAAGATGATTTTTAGTTTTAACTAATGTAATCGATTACAACTCTTTGGTAATCGATTACAATGTTCATCAAGACAGTTTAAAAGATGAATCAAGATAAAATAATCGATTAACTCGATACGTAATCGATTACATTGTTCTTGAAAAGATTTCCAGAATATACAAAGAACAATATAATTGATTCTTTTCTTGAGATAATCGATTAAACCAGTAGGAAACTTATTTTTCCAAAAACCTTTTGATTTGATTTCAAAACTTAAGCAATTTTATCAAGGTCTTGTGAACTCTATTTCTTAAACACATAGACTCAATGAATGATGTGAATGCAATGCACTTGGATCACCAGAAATGCTTTCTTCCTTTTACATTCAATCACAAATTAATCTTCAAGGCTTCATGGCATGTTGAAAGTTCAAAACCTTCCTTCTTGAATCAATCTATGCTTTGTGCTTCAAGTAGCTCCCCCTTAATTCAATAGATTCTTTAGAGCAATTCTAAATTTCTAATATAATAATTGCACAAATGTAATTTCAACAGAATTTATTTTATGTTCGTAGCAGTTTTCATGAGTCATTTTGCTAACTTAATATGGCTCGGTTTAGTCCACAGGATCATTCTTCCGCGACAAGAGCATCACTCTTGGCAGCCTTGTTGGTATTTGTAGCTTCCTAGAACTCTCAAGGAGATCAACAAGGGGAAAAATGGTGGAACCCTCAAAGGACAACAAAAAGAATCACAAGCTGAGGACTTGGTTGTTCTCACTTTGTTCAAAACTAACTACTGATGCAGTGAGCGTGAATGTTGCTCCCTCTCTTGGTCACTATCTTGTGGCAGAGAGAAGAGCTGCAAGTACTCACAGAAGGAATAATCAATGTTCAACCATTTATGGACCTAATGATTTCTCCCCAATTCGAGAGTCAAACTCGCTATTTGTTGGTGGCCAAGGTGCTCATAGTTCATCGACTTCATTAGGTGAAGATTGTGGAAGAGAGCCAAATAAAGCATTGGAGAAAAGCAATGGATATGCAGCGCCAATAATGGTTGCGTGTGCAGATAAATCAACAAATGATGAACCTTTGTTACTCATTTCCTGTATATTTCGTTCCAAGGATCTTGGAGTTCGTTAACTGTTGGTTTATAATCTCAATTTTTCTCTCTTGTTTGGTCACTAATTTTCAAGGACTTGGATAATCTATTTTAGACTCCATAATCTGCTATATAATTGCCACGGATGAAAGCAGTTCATTACGAATTGAAATATTATGTAAAGCTTCCAAAGAATTCAGAGGTCAAAGTTTTTTTTTTTTTTTTTTTCCTAATTCAAGTGGATATACCGATAAATAGATGATGTGCCAGACAATAATCCAAAGTTTTTTTTTTTTTCAAATTAGAAGGGTGTGAAAGTCATTTTAAAATTTAACCATTTTATTTTCACTCTATCTTTTTTACCTATTTCTCTTAAATCAAATAACTCAACATTCAATTTTATTTCTATTCCATTTTTCCATTTTCAAATCATCTTTCTATTTTTATCTACTTTATTTCTCTCCTCTAAACCAAACAATCCCTTACATGTTGTTTTGGGAGGGCTAGTGGGTGTTACTGCTATGACTTGGTCCATTCACTTGCTATATATAGGCGAGTAATTAGGCAGACTTTATTATTTGTATATTTCTGGATGCTTGCACTTTTCATGTATTTTTCCTTTATATACTCCTCTATGTCCATATTGATGCAGATGTATTTTATCTATGGATGATGTATGTCTTTCATCAACTTAATAAACAAATAATTAAACAAATTAACTATCATCTTAGTGTAGTGGATGTTATACTGCCCACCATACATTCTTACCAATTTTAAAGCCATTTTTATTCTTTTTTTTAAACCCTCTGGTTTTGGTAATAACACAAGACTATATCCTTGAATTTTAATTAAAACAAAGTTTCTCGTGAAAAGGGGTTGGCTCAAGAAATTAAAAAATCCCATCCGTAGCATGAAATGATAAGACCTACTCAAGTTCACATACTAGAAGCATGTTTCACAACAATTCGTAATGTTAAATTTGAACAGACGACGCATTAAAAATGCCAATAGAATTGTGTACAAAAATTTCACGTTGCACATTGCGGAGTGACTACTATTTACATTGTTTCGGCCTAAAATTTTCAGAATCTAATAGTTTCACTATTAGTTTTTCTAGCTTCTTTGATTGTAAGGTAGGTTTAATTACAATTGGATTTCCATAAACTGCACAATGGTCTTTTCCCAAAAGAGTATTGCCAATACACCAACCTCCCGGTGTAAAGTGACCATCTGATCTTCTCAAGAGTTCCTTATCAATTTTGTTGAGAACTGGATCATCCTTGGTAAACTTTCGAGCAAAAGGTGCACCACTATGGACCATGTCATCAAAATGCTCCAATTTCAAGAAGACTGGATGCTGCTTTGGCGGGTTGTCCCACCTTAAGTAACGTAAATCATGATTAATGGTTGTGTTTTGATAGTCCTTATGATTGCAAATGACTGTATGGAAGTAACCCTCAGGGGATGAAAGAAAATTTGTGTAATACATAAGGAGTGTACGAGGAAGATTATCCCAACCCCAAACACAAAACTCAAGAAAAGATTTTGTCAGGACAACCCATGCAGACCCTGGATGGAAGCCAAAAAATACCGTTAGGTAAAACAAGTAACGTCTGTTAGACAAATTTTTCAGTAAATACTTATAGAAGAAAATAACCTAACAAGTAACGTCTGTTTAGACAAATTTCTCTGTAAATACTTATAGAAGAAAATAAGAAAGTAAAATGAATCAAGTTTTTTCCATGAGTTAAAAGCAACTTATGCACTTTAACTTTACAAGAGCTCTCCTAACTTCTCCAAAAGCTTATTATAACTATGCATAAGTTAATTTAATTTATGTAAGAAACTTATTTTATCTTCTTATCTTTTTTTCTCATGTGACGACTACGAAGCAAAATGGCCAAAAATGATGTGTCAAAAAAGCCAAAATCCATATGTTGTCTGTTGGTCAACTCTTTGTTGAACATCAAATTGCACTTTTTGTTCCTCATTAAGTATGGTGTACATACCATGTTTACTATGCTATACAAAAAGCTCTATGCAATAAACATAATTTTAACAACAATAACAAGACCAGGGATGTTTCCAGAAATATAGTTATGAGCTAAACAGAGAGCTCCATTGCAATCTTCTAAAGAAAATTATTTATTTAAAGAATATGCACCTTCTGAAACAAAAAACTATTGAGATGTTTGAAAGTCTTAATTTGATAGCAGTATTGTGGATCAAAATGTATATGCAATAAAAATGGTGCTGCTGTGCAAACTTGTGTGTTTGAACTCTTAGCCTCCCTATTGGCTATCAAGTAAATTTACTTCAGACCAATTTATTTTTTTAGAACACCGAAAAAGACTTCATTCATTTGGTCAATGAAATGGCTGAACACTCCAGTGCTTTTTGTAGAAGGACTCTACGATCAGTGTTGTGAAACCCATTCCAACCTGACCGGTCGAACTGGAACCCGGTGGCATAATCAGGCCGGTGGTTTGGCTATTGGACCGGCCATGCATATGGCCCGATTTGGCACAGCAAAATCCGGTCGGTTTTGTGCTAACCCGGCGACCCAATCGGTTTTTGAAACCCGGACTGGGTTTTGCCTTAAAAAAAAAAAAAAAAGCAAAACGGCGTCGTTCTGTTCGATTGCGATCCCTAATTTTACTTCAGTACCTCACGGTTCACGCAAACGCAGTCCTGTTCTCCTTCTCACGATCTCCTTCACGGCGCCCTGTCCTTCACGGCCACCAACCCACCACGCGATCTTCCCTTTACAACTCGTTGCCGCCGCTGTCATGCCACAACACCTGAAGGTCGTCGACATCTTTTCTCCCTGTTGTTTCCGCTCGTCCCATTCCCACCGGTGCCTTCTCTCCCAAAAGACCTCTCTTTCAAACTCCACCCACCTTGCATTTCAAAAATCACCGGTTCATAATCCAATCCCTTCTCCCAAGTTCACAGCTTCTTTTTCTTCTTCTTCATTTCTTTTCTTTCTTTTGGATTTGAATTTTTTAAATAATTTTTTTTTTATTGTTGTCCAGTATTTGCTACTATTCAGAACAACGTGGAGCTATGAAATTAGTTTACAGGGGTTTTTGTTTGTTCGGTGATGGGTGATGGATGATGTCACTCGTCAATTTGAGTTTTGGTGTGAAACTAGAAGCAATGGATGTATGGTGTCATAATTTTAGTAGGAAAAATTGTTGTACCCGCAATTTCCATGCTTAAGAATGCAAAATTAGAAGCAAGTGTCATGACATGGTTTAAGCTTTTGTTCTGTTTTTTTTTATTACCTGATCCATGTCTAATATAAGGATTTTAGACATTTGGTTTGGGACAGTGAAAAATTAAAAAGTCTTCTCATGTTACATTGTATGGCGGGATTTCAGGATGTTGTAGGTTAGTGAAATGTTTGCTAGTTCCTTCCTTTTTTGGTAATGTTGTGTTCTTTGACTATTTAAGCAATATCATCGTTTGTTTGTATGGTATTATGGTATATCATTGAAACAGTGCATCGTTGATGAGAGATTCTTATATTTTATTCTTCATCAAATTTTACTTACCTTGTCTCAAGTTTCTTTACCATTTATTTCCTTTGTTGTACTTTATTTCATTTATTATACACTTTTCAATTTATTCGGTTTGCATATAACTAATGAAACTAATGTTTGCAATTAGACTTGAAGATGTCATCTACTGAAGCCCCATCATCTCAAGAAGCATCCACTCCAAATACTTCTCAGAATGTTAGAGGGAAAAATGATCCAGCTTGGAGACATTGTAAACAAATTGATAAGGGTGCAAAAGTGACAATGATGTATATTTATTGTGATAAACGAGTTAAGGGAGGTGGTATTAATAGGTTTAAGGCTCACTTGGCTGGACAAGAGGGCCAAGTAGAGGCTTGCAAGAAGGTTCCAGGTGATGTCCAACATCAAATGAAGCAACTACTTGAACAGATTGAAAAAAACAAGAAAAGAAAAGTGCAGGAACAATCTAATGAAAGTGATACATTTGAAATGGATGAAGACCCTATGAGAATAGTTGAGAAATTAAGTGGAACTCCAAAATCAGTTTCTTCCAAGTCTCAAAAGGGGAAAAACACTCCTCATGTAGATGATTATTTCGTCCCTAGAACAACTTCTAGAGCTCAACCTAGTTTGAAGAGTGACTTGCAAAATAAGAAAATTGTAGAAAAGTGTGACAAAGCCATTGCAAAATGGATGATAGATGCTTCAGTTCCATTTAATGCAATTAACTCGGCATATTATCAACCTATGATTAATGCTATTAGTAGCATGAGTCCAGGGTATAAAGCCCCAAATTTTTATAGAATTCGTGGTCCTTTGTTAAATATGTGAGTTGATGAAGTAAGGAAGCTTGTTGAAAGTTATAAAGAAGTTTGCAAGGAAATTGGATGTACTCTGATGGTTGATGGGTGGAGTCGTACTCTCATTAATTTTCTTGTTTATTGTCCTAAAAGGACTGTTTTCTTAAGGTCAGTTGATGCTTCCTATGCTTCTAAAACTGCTGAAATGTTGTTTAAGCTTTTCAAGGAGATGCTGTTATATGTTGGAGCAGAAAATGTTGTTCACATTGTTACCGATATTTTTGTAAATTATGTTGCTGCTAGTAGGTAATTGGAAAAAGAGTTTCCTAAATTATATTAGTATCCTTGTGCTGCTCACTGCATCAATTTGACGTTGCAAGACTTTTGGGAAATTGGAGGAAGTAAGTGAAATTGTTTCACATGCCTCAAAAATTACTAAGTACATGCATAAACTTTGTTGTGAAGAGATATACAGGTGGAAGAGATATACTTCGTCCAACTCCAACTCGGTTTGCAACTAATTTCATTGCCTTGCAAAGCATATTGGCCCAAAGGATGCATTAAGGGCTATGGTGACATCTAGGGACTGGACAGGCTCAACTTATGCCAAAGACTCCAAGGCTAAAAAATTTGTGGAACAAATCTTGGACTCTGGTTTTTGGAAACGGTGTGCTGATATTGTGAAGCTTACAGAGTCATTAGTTCGTGTGTTACATATTGTTGACAGTGAAGATAAACCTACCATGGATTTTCTTTACCAGGCTATGAGGCCAGATAGGAGATGGTTAGGAGGTTTCAGAGAAATAAGAGGAAAGTGGAGCCTTATTTGGAGGTCGTTGATAAGTGTTAGGATTCACAGCTTCGCAAAGATCTACATGCAGTTGGTTATTGGTTAAATCCAGCTTGAAGATTCAATGCTGAAGAATTTGAGAAGCATAGGAACACACAATCTAGCATTTTGGAACTCATTGATAGGCATATACATGGAGATCTTGAGTTGCAAGATAAACTAAATGAAGGCATGAGGATATATAAAAATTCTAAGGAGATTTTGCAAAACGAGCTGCAATACGTGAACGTAACACAATCATGTTAGGTAAATTTAGTGTGATACTCTGATAACATTATTGATTTGTGATTTATTTTAGCGACTCATATATTCATTATATTTGATTTATTTCTTTATTTGTTTTATTCTAGATCAATGGTGGGATTGTTATGGATGTGGTGCTCCACAATGCAAAAATTGGCTATTCGTCTTTTGAGCCAAACTTGTAGTGCTGCGGGTTGTGAAAGAAATTGGAGTGTATTTGAACACATCCATTAAAAAAAAGGAATATACTAGAGCATCAAAAGCTTAATGACCTTGTTTATGTTCGTTATAACTTGAGGTTACAACAAAGGTATTATTATATTGATTATGCTTTGATTGTTTACCTATTTTGGTTGATTTTTTTTATTGTTGATATATGAGCATTTTGATCAATTTTGGAATCGACTAAGGCATCAAAATTATGACCCAATCAATTTAGAAACCCTTGACGACCATTCTAATTGGGTATTAGAAGAGTCATCATCATTCTTAACTCGTGAAGAGGTGGAGGCTTTACGTAATGATCTTGCAAACATGTCTATCCAATCAACTTAAGATGATATTGGTATGTTTCTTAATAACATTAGTATTTATTAGGTATCACTTATGTACTTATGTTAATTGCTAATTTGAATCTATAATGATATTGCCATAGATAAATTAAATCTAGATGAAGATGAGGATGGTGATGTTCCACAACCACTAGACAACACCATGGAAGATGTTAATCCAAATGATTGCAATATTGGTGAAGAGTCTCATTCTTTTGATGGAGAAGGATTGTCTGAAGTTGACCCAACATTGACTCCTTGGATATAAATTATAGATGTTGTCATGTTGATGCTATTTGTGTTTTCATTTCAAAACTTATTCATGGACTTGTGTAATAGTGTTATTGAATTATTATTTGTGGATTTGTGTTATCAACTTTAATACTTCAATTGTTATTTTGGATTTTGGAGTATGAATAATTTTTTTTAATCAAATAATGTTAATTATACTTATAATATATATATATATAATTTTGAATTTTTTAATATATACCGGGCTAATTACTGGCCCACCGGTTGGACCACTAACCCACTATCTCAACCGGGTCAATGATCGGGCTGGGTTTCATAACATTGCCTAAGATCACTTTGTCTAGTTAGACCATTAAATAAATGCAGTAACACATCTAATTAGATTAATTCCCAAATCCGCTATTATATTGTTGAACTATTGTCAATCAGAAATAACAGCATGTGCAGAGCCTATCAAGCATGCAGAAGTCATTTTTTTACTTTGACTTTTATGACAATGAAACAAAAAAACATACAAGAAGGAATAGGAAGTGCATTTGAGAACTTAAGCAGCATATATTTAAAAAGAAAAAATGAAGAGAGAAAAAATAGGGATATGTTAGGACCTAGTAGAAAATAAGAAAGCCAAAGCTGTAGAAACCTTATAACTAATACCTGTGAATAACTTGAACGTAGACGGAACAGATCTCTTCTCTTTAGCCCAGTAAACACCAGATTTCTTTGAATGATATAAGCCTGGATCTATAATGATAGGCCTAGCTCTTTGATGCCTGACGCCACAGTTACAATTACAAAAATCATGAACAAAATAGTTTAGCACCAAACTGAGACAATATAAATGGATAGATAATATACATACTCTTTCCAACCAATATTACTTGTATGCTCAATGAAATTTAGATCCCTGGGCAAGAATGAAAAGATGTGCAAGATATCTGAAGCAAAGAGTTATATGGAAAAAAGTCAGCAAAATAAACATAATTTATATTTGTGAAACAACAGACTTGGATTTATTTATAGAAGTCAAAACACACAGAGAGGACTCATTGATATATTTGACATAAAACAAGTTAGATGAGAATGATCAAATGAGAACTTAAAACATTTCCTTCCTATCCAAATACTGTTAGAAACCTGGTATGTTATTTTTTTTTTTTTAAAAAAAAAAGGCATTTCTCCCTTGAATAATGCTTAGCTTGCAGAACTTCCATGTCTGCACCTCCCAATGCCCAAAGGCCCCATTTCTCTCACATATGAGATAATCTCTCACTTCACCTACCCTCTCATTTATAAGCAACATTTCTTATTTCTTCAACCAACTAACCTAACTAACTATCTATGGATCCATCATAAAAAGAAAATAATGAACCATAAATTTCTCCTTTAGGATTATCATGTAGCACAACCCCAAAGATTCTTTTTCCTGCTACTTAGTAGAAGCATATTAAGAAACAGAATTTTGTGATATCGATGTTTATGATAGATGAAAAATCATATCCAAATACAGATTATGCACAAAACAGAAATAATAGAAGGACTTTATTGTAGTTGAGAAAATGTAAGAAGATGCAGAAAATAGTAAGGGCACAAGCTCCTAGGCAAGGAGAAATCCTTTGGCCCCAAGCTCAATGTGAATACACACTCTAATGTTTTTGTCTCTCTCCTATAACTAATTCTCCCTCCTAAAGCTTCTTCTTGGGCCCTCAAGAATATGCTTCTAGGGACGAAGACCATGCCTTAGGTTATGTTTCAGAGTGAGGTTTTGGTGGAAAAAGAAAAGAAGGAGAATAAATTATCTTAAATTAAGAGTTAAATATTAGGGCATTAAGATTATGCCTATCTATCATTTTAAAAAACTATTAAAATAGAGAATATATAGTAGAAATGAAAAATTTGTCCTCCCTTCCCTTTCCCTCTGAAACCCAACTCCCAAGCATACCCTTAGAAGCCACTGGGTTGGATCCAGTTTCCGACCAAACTAACCAATATGATGGAATAGAAGACTCACTTCTTTTTAATGGTAGCTTTCTATTTATTCATTTTGTCCTTTTTTGCTTTGAAATCGAAAAGATATTAAAAAGTGAGCATATATAAGTTAGTTGTAGCAATCTGTTGCATCCTCGCAATTCAGGGCTCAGGCAAAAGGGAAACGCATGCTATTTTCGCTAGTTCTAGCTCCAAGAGTTATTCGTATATTCTCTCGTTCTGGTAGCTTATATAAAACAAGTTGCTATTATTAATTTGGGGATTTAACCTCAGTAATTGAAACCTACAGACTAGATGACTACAATAATTTATATTCCAAGTAAGCTATGACTAGTTTATGATAGGAACTGGACCAAATTTAAGAGAAGACAGAATGAATCTTTATTGAATATTGGAAAATATCTCCTGCAGTACAATAGTGAATTCGAGGTTCACCACCCTCCTAACACCTTCTGGATCCCCTTTCCTCAGCCACCCACCTCCTATTTATCTATTTTTGACCCTCCCACAGTTAGTATAACTAACTAACTAACTGCATTTTACTAATTGACCCTCCTTTTATACATTTTGCCCCACCTCCTACTCCTATCAACACCCTCCCCTTCAAGATGGACCTTGTCCCCAAGGTCCAAGTGAGGAAAAACAACCTGTATTTTTCAGCAAGGGTCTCCTTCATCTTCTTCTTCCATAATCATCAACCTTAGCTGCTTGTTCTCGCACCCGTGTTGGATGATACTTCTCGCCACATGTAAAACATTCTCCTTTCCTCATTTTCTCATCCACTTCTGCAGGTGACAAATCATGGAAGGTTCTTCTACCTTGCTATCCATTATTCTCTGCACTAAAAGGTTGGACAGATTCTTCTACCTGCTGCCACTCTCCCATTTCTTGGACCCAAGAAACTGGGTTTCTAAAAAGATTGAGTCCCTTTAACATAGTTTCCATCAAACTTCTTGACTCATGCAACCTTACTTCAGATCCAATCTCCTCCCTCAACCCTTTAATGAAAACTTCCATCAAGAAAGTTCCCCCCAACCCTTTTCCAACTCCCACCTGTTTTTCAAATTGTCCTATATAACCCTGCATTGTTTCTTCTTGCTTGAGTGTGAGCAATACCAGGAAAGGACTCCCCAAATTCGCCCCCTGGAATATTTGGGTGACAGCCAGCTTGAACCTTTCCCAAGATTGATTGGAATTCCAAGATTCCCACCATTGGAACTAGGCCAAAGCTTCACCTTCCATGGCTACCATAATTGCTTCCAGTTTTTCTGCCTCCGACGAAGATTGTAATCTGCAATACCTCTCAATTTTGGACAGCCACCCTAGAGGATCTTCTCCCATAAAAATGGGAATTTCGATATTCCTCCAACGGTTGGCTCCCACACCTTTGTTCTCCCTATTTCCCCGCGTCACAGCACCGTCACAGCACCCCTCGCCTCTACTTCCACCGCGCTCGGTTTCTCCTAAGAAGCAGTAAGCTTCTGAAGCACAGCTTCAATCGCTCTCAACCACGATTCCATCACCTCACGGTTCAACGCCATCACCTCTCTGTTTTCCTCCACCATGCGTTCCAGCGCCTCCACCTTTGCCTCCATTTTGTTGCTAGCTTTTGACCCCATCAACCTCCTCACAGCCCCAATATCTGGAGCTCTAATACCAGTGATAGGAACTGGACCAGATTTAAGAGAAGAATGAATCTTTATTGAATATTGGAGAATATCTCCTGCAGTACAATAGTGAATTCGAGGTTCACCACCCTCCTAATACCTTCTGGATTCCCTTTCCTCAGCCACCCACCTCCTATTTATCTATTTTTGACCCTCCCACAGTTAGTATGACTAACTAACTAACTGTACAATTAGTATAACTAACTAACTGTATTTTACTAATTGATCCTCCTTTTATACATTTTGCCCCACCTCCTACTCCTATCAGTTTACTACAAGAAGTTTTCCCATAACAAACTCATAACCTGAGGTTGGCTCCTTATCTAAGATTGACAGGTATTTCTTCTTAGTCAATAGTGCAGAGGCCAACATAAGAGTCATTTGTTAAACCAGAGGCAAGCTCAAGGTCATTAGAGATTGCATAAAATTCCACCCAACTACTTATGTAAGTGATATTAATTAAGTATACATCAGAACAACCTAAGCACTAGAATGTCCTTTTTCCTCTTTGCTTGAGAAGAAAACCATAGATCAATGTAAGCGTGTCTCTATGATGAGATGCAAATGATATTATCGCCCAAAGCATGGAAAGGAGAAAAAGGAGTGACTGACCGTCCTGGGAGAGGAGAGGGTAATCAGAGGCACTGAGATTGATTAACCAGTCCCAGTGGGGGGCCCTCTTGAGCAAAAGGGCAATACCGTGAAGAGTAGAAGCAATCATGGTGGGGCCCTTGTAGGTGACCAAATCAGGCTTCCCCACCACCAAGACGTTCCCAAACGCCGCAAACACAGTCTCGGACTTGACGTATTTGGCCAGCTCCAGCCTCTCCGCATCAGAAGCCTCTAGATCGAGATGGAGCAGGTAGTAGTTCCTGGGATGGTACACTGCCTGAAGGACCCTCTTCAGCTGCGCCACCTCCCCTTTCGTCCCCGTCAACATGTACGCCAATCTCGGAACACCCACTTCTAGTTCTTCCATTAAATTCCGCGAAGAAGACCATGTCGCAGAAGAAGAAGATGATGATGATGATGAAGATGAGGGTTTGGTGAGGGGAAGGAGCGGGAGGAAGAGGAGGAAGAAGCATATTGTGACGGTGGGGATCACCATCGCCCACTTGCGTGGCCGGTGGTGGAGGTGGAAATTATGGTTTCGTTTCATGTTTTTGGATGTCCAAGTATTACAATTTACAAGTTGTTACTTGGATTTCTTATTGGTTTTTTTTCCTGTCGGCTCCAAGGTTTGGCCTTCAAATTGGTTGGGATGGAGACCTAGTATCTACTGGGAAAATATATCCCCCGGTTTTCGTTCATATGTTGTCTTCCAACTCAGACGTTTAATGATATTTTTCGGCAATTGCTATTTCCACTCTCCCTTTATACTAAATTCACTTCCCTTTTCTTTTCTTTTTTTTTTTTTCTTTTTTACTCAAACTACCCTACAAATGCACTCCCCTTGTCTCTTTCTTCCCCAATTTTCTGGAAAAAAGTATACACCCTCCCTTTTTGTATAACTCTTCCAGAACAACACACACTCGTTCCATGCCACTCAACCTTCGGCAACCTATCCCAGCCCAAAACCCCATCGTCAACTAACCCACACAATTTCGGTTTCATGTCTACAAAATTTCCGAACCCAATTTAATTATTTAATTTCGCCTGCCCTTTTCTTTCTCTCTTTAGGTCTGCAAAATTTCCAAACTACGATTTGATTGGTAAAATTACGAGAGGAAGGGAAGAGTGTATTTTAGTAGGTTAGTTTGGGCATAAAAATGAGGGGAAAGTGGTTTAGTAAAAGGGAGACTGAAAATAACAATTACCTATTTTTCTTTAACGATTGCACCCTGGGTACAGGACTCTTTTTATTTTATTGTTAGTTCTTTTTTACTATATGATCTCCTTATAATTGTTTGGTACATCAATTATTTTTTTTAATAATACATTTAATTATTTTTTTTGAATTATACATTTAACTAATTATACTATTTTTTCTCCAAACATTAATTATTCTCGGACAAGAAGTAATTAAGTGGAGAAATAAATAAAAAATAATTTTTAAAAAATAATATAGATTATTGATAATTTTAATGTAATTAACTAAGTAATTAATCTTCTTGAACGGTGTGAATTAGATTATATTTAACAAAATTAGTTCAAAAGTTAATTAGTAGTTAAGAATTTTAAAATTATCTCATTGAATTATAATTGTTTGGTAAAATTATATGTTGAAATAATTAAAAATATAAAATTATATAAACGATAAAAATAATAAATTTTTATCTTAAGTAAAAAAATTAAAAATAAAATTTAATAAATTTTTAAGAACAAAAATAAATAAATATAAACAACTAAAAATTAGTATTTTAAAAAATATTACTTCAAGTAATATTTAAAATACTAAAAGTTATTAAAAACATTCATTTACAAAATAATCAACAAGTTTTTTAGTTAATAAAAAATTAAAAACTAACTAAAATATATGGTCAAAAGCTAAATAATTCATGTTTTTAGAGCGGTTCCAATTCCAAATGTCTTGATTGCAGAAAAACATCTGCGTAGAGACCTTAGGCCAAAGTTTAAAACCCCTAATTACATTGATTCTATTCCAGACGTTTATTTTATTTATTGAATTTATTTAGTTTTTAAAGAAACAATGAGTATTTAACTTTGTCTTTCTATTTAAACCGAATTACTAGCAAATATATAAGGCGATTAAAAACACTTTTAGAGAATCAACAAAATTATGAATACATCACATCTTCAACATACATCATTGTTATCAATATAATTATACAAAGCCAGAATATCACGATTTGCAAATTAAACGTGGAGGATAATACAAGACAAAAATCCTTAAACTAAAGCGCTGACTATACTGACTAGGCACATGTTTCTAACTTAGCACGAATCTTAACTATATCTTATAACACTTAAATCGAGACTAAGTATATACACACAATACTCTTTTTACCTATAAAACTATCCCAATTTAATTAATCAATATAAAGTCTCTTAAATATAATGAGGTGATATGAGAAAATTTGAGGGAAAAAACTAAACTTTTTAAATGGACTATTAAAACTTCATTTTACTTAAGGAAACTTATTTATGCTAGTTTAGAACCAACCATCATTATTTATTTCGCAAAAGGCCGATTTCATTTGAAATTATCACTTTGGAAAATAAACATGATCTCGTCACTGTGTACAAAACAACATTAAGAATACATTTATTTAATAAAATATAGTTTGTTATATTTTCAATAATGCCACTTATCTTTAAAAACATTCAGATTGAGGTATTAAGACATTCTCAATGAATCAAAGTAACATGCTAACAAATCCAATAATTAAATCAACCATTTATAGCAATTATTATATAGTATTATAAATGAGTCAACAGAAACAAATAAATACATCATAATATTGATTCCTTGTTTACCCTCATATTTACAAGAAACGACTAGGACTTAGAGTAATAACTCCATAATCTAAAATATCCAGTTAAATCCACAAAGCATCTTTGGAAGAATCCTTTCACTACAAAAAAAAAAAAAAAAGGGTATTTTCGACGGCCGAAATTCGTCGGAAATCCAAAAAATCCATCGGTAATCACAAATTTCCGACGGATAAAAATCCGTCGGTAAAATAGTCATTGGAAATTTAATCGACGGATTTTGGTGTCCGTCGGTAATTTCCAACGGTCAATTCCGTCGGTAAGTTCCGACGGATACTTTCGTAGGTAATTTCTGACGGATATGTCCGTCGGAAATTATCCACGGATACTTCCGTCGGTAATTACCAACGGCCAGTTCCGTCGGTAATTTCCGACGAAAGTATCCATCGGTAATTACCCACAGATACTTCCGTCGATAATTATCGACGGCCAATTCCGTCGGTAATTTTCGACGGATAGTTCCTTCAGTAATTACCATCGGAATTGGCAGTGGGAAATTACCGTTGGAATTGGTAGTGGGAAATTACCGACGGATTTTTCCGTCGGAAATAGTCGTCAGAAATTACCGATGGATTTTTCCGTCGGAAATAGCATAAAAAATTTCCGACAAATATTTCCGTTAATATTTTATGTTGACATACAATAATTGAAATTGTTTTAGGAAATTTTTTTTCTTTTTCAAATTATTTAACATAATTATAAAATAAACACATTTTAATATGAAAGTAAACAATTCATACAACGGTCAGAAATGTTTTAACAAAGTAAATTAAGTTTACCATAAAATAAAAGTAAAAGCACAATGTTCAACATCTAATTAGTCATTTAGTGTATTTAAGTCAATAATCAAAATAGTCATTATCCTGGTTGGGTTGTTGCTCATGAAGTTGTTGCTGGTCATCTGCTGATTTATCATTGTTTTGTTGCGGGTTGTCACATGATTGATCATGTTGTTGATGTTGTTGTTGATCGGCCAGTTGTTGTTGCTGCTGCATAATGTTGCGAGCCTCTGGAGGTAGAAACTGAAGTACAACTGATTGAAATACTCGCATTTGATCTGTTGATTGACGCAACGCCTCCTTTGATTGACGTAACTCTTCTTTTGATTGCGAAGCTCCTCCTTTATTTGAATAATTTCCGCCGAGTCATAGGCATGGCTAAAAGATCCATGCAAGTTTTGCATGAATGTGTCATCTCCACATTTATAAGAATGAGCAAGATTGCCAGTACCGTAAAGACGTCCCTTACGCATAGGTCCAACGGCTGCAATCCAACACCGAGTCCTTAGTCTTTGTTCTTCAGCAGCGTCCAACGGAGTCAACTCAGAATCACCAACACTAGATTGAACATCAGACCTAGCTTGAGATAATCTAGCCTCAAAATCTTCCTGTCATTCATAAAGAGTTATTATTTGGAAAAAATAACAAAAATTAATGTTTAAATAAAGGAGGCGTGGCAAATAATAATCTCACATGTGTATGCCTAGATCTATCATCGACAAATTCACCAGTATCCTTCTGTAAATGTGTCTGTTGGAAAATCTCATCAATGTATGCAGATCGACCAAGTTCCTGAGACTAATTACAAACAATACAATAAAGAGGAGACATAATCATATAATCAGTAAAGTACAAAAAAAGTTCAATTGATGTGTTGTAAAATCATCTACCAAGCGAATAGCATGATCCTGCAAGCTAATGGAACCACCTGTGTGCATACAACCACCCTTTTCAGATGCGCGATTTTTTTTCGCCTTTACACACTTAGAACGGTAATCGGGTGCATTCCAATGTGATAATAGCTCATTCCAGACACGATCTCCAATCCAATATGGCCTTTTATTTTCATTGCGAGCATCGCTGAACATCTCAGAAAGCCTATGAGAGGCTTTTGAGTGATAAACTTTTTTAATTTCATTCTCTTCCTCTGGTCTCCAAGCTAATTTCCTCTAAAATAATTACACAAACTTATGATATTTAATACAAATACATCCACATTAATAATAGTACAAATATGAGATCAAAATAATCAAAATATATTAGTAGTTGGAATTGATTAACCATGAAGGTTTTTGAATATGAAGCACAATTATGAACAGACATTTAAATGACTAAATCAGCAACACCATAACTCAATTTAAACGATAAAAATTCCATATTAAAAGATGGCATGTATGGCATTGCAATTAGTCCAAGTGGGGGTTATATTACCTTAAAACGTTGGAAAAAGAGTTCTTGATGGTCTTTTGGAATTGCTCCCCATGTTGGCCACGGGTTATCAAATTGTTGTCTAATGGACAATGTGATAGCCTTTGATGCAACCTTAGAGGGATGAAAACTTAACATAACAAATCATTGTCAGTGCAAGTGTCAAAATAGAAAAGGTCATATGGTATATAATTAACAGTTGTGTATATTGTTAATACTTACGCTCCATTGATCAGTGTAACCGTAGGACGATCATTAAGAGGGGGGTCTTCCATCACAAAATTTGTTCTATCATCATCAGAAGGTATGTTCGGTACACCCGGGGAAGGAGATGGTGTGGATGTAGGCACTGTGGACGGTCCAGTTGTATCAATTGGAGTAGGAGAGGGTGTAGCTTCAGTCGGAGGTAGACATGGTGTAGGTAAAACAGCTAATGATCTTATTGGCATAGATACACTAGACGGGGATGAGGTAGAAGATGGCACATTATCTCTAGGTGGTAATAGTCTAAGCACATATCATTTTTTTTCCACCTGTCCGATTCTCACTATTATCATTGATTGGGGGTCCGGGAGGATCGGCACCACCTGCTGACATATCTATATATACAAAAAGTAATAGTGAAAATAAAATATGTGAGCATGAACTACATGTGAGCTAAATAGAGTATTTTTTTTCTTTGACACAAACAATCAAATATAGTAATAAAGTTCAATTCCATTACAAGAAATGACAAACAATACTTCATAAGTCTGGAAGATAAATCTTTAACATGTCTTGAACTACTTCCTGACATTCTCTCTCTGCTGTTTCTGATCGTACAGATATGGTTTCAATATTAGCTTTATCATACATACAATCTTCACAGTCTATATAGAGTATTCAACTCTTCCAACTTGTATACAATTTTCTAAAGTCGGAACACAAATTGTTAATATTTCTCTAAATACTTTCTCAGAATCCCTATCTACGATCTTTGATCTTACAAAAATACGTTCAGTAGCATGTTTTTCATCCATAAAATCTTCTAATTCTAAAGAGTCTTCAATTCTGTCGTCAGCCATACAATCTCCTAAACTAGGAAGATAAATCTGCAACATTTCTGTAACTACTTTCTGACATTCCCTCTCAGCAGTATCTGATCTTACAAACAAAGGTTCAAATCTGTCATAATCAAAGGAGTCTTCAACTATGTTAACATCTGTAGTGTCCTCTAATTCATGTTTGTCTTCAACTCTCTCTAAATTTATAGAGTCATCAACTCTTTGAAATTCCATAGACTCCTCAAAATCTAAAGAGTCTTCAACTCTCTCAACATCGATAGAGTCATGTAAATATAAAGAGTCTTCAACTCTTTGAACTCTCTCAACATCGATAGAGTCATGTAAATGTAAAGAGTCTTCAACTCTCTGAACATCCATGGAGTCCTTTAAATCTAATGAGTCTTCAACTCTCTGAACGTCCAATGTGTCATCTAAATCTAAAGAGTCTTCAACTCTATCAACATCCATGGAGTCCTCTAAATCTAAAGAGTCTTCAACTCTCTCAGGATCCATACAGCCTTCAGTTGTAATCATTGTTCAATGCAAAAGTAATTATAAATTCAGCAATAATACAAATTCACTAAAATGATATTGCATGCAAATTGTGTAAACAATTAGAAACAATGAAATTTAAATATCCAACGTAATCAAATGTTCAACATTAAAAATAAACCTATTTATACAATCAAGTGGTTCATCAAACATTCATTACAAATAATCAACTTTACTTTTGAAGACAGTTCATTGAAGCCAACATGAAAAGAAGAATAATGTCATGCAGTAACTCTAATCCTATTCAGAATTATAAACCTCAAAGTCATCTTCTAATTCCCCTTCATTGTCGTCTTCAATATTAATTGTTTCTCCATGCAAACTATTTGATTCAGAATCATTTATGAAGACATCATTTGGGTCCACTTCTTTAGCTTCACCTCTATGATCTTGCAATCTAGAAATGCTTTCAACTTCGATGATTTCATTGGGAAATGACATTTCGTCTACTTGATACGGCACATCATTTGCTGCATTAGTAGATTCTATGTAACCCCTGGGTTTTGTTTTAATTGCAACACACCAATCACGCTTGTCCCTTCTTACTGCTAGATATGGCACATAATAGACCTGCCTTACATTATGTGCACTAATGAATGGATCAAAAAGATGATATCTTCTATCCATTCGAATTTCCACTGTGCCATCTTTTGGATCCACTCTTGTTCCTCTACTAGATGGATCAAACCATTCACAATAAAACAAAACAACTCTCTTAGCATAACTTGTACTGTTATACTCTAGCTCATAGATATGTTTGATGACCCCATAAAAATCATCTGCTCCTCCTTCTGTAACCCCCTTGACATAAACCCCACTATTTATTGTTTTTTTCCCCTCAGTCCACGATTGAGTATGGAATTTGTACCCGTTGACAAAAGTATGTGTGCCATTGTTTAACGTAACTCATAGGACCATATGATAAATCCTTTAAGTGTTGGTTTGTCATATTTATATTCGAATTTACCACCTACATATAGTATAAGAATCAAAATCTTAATTCAAATACAATACAATAATTAACTTTATTATAACATACGTACTTGTTCCTGAAACCATGTAGGAAAATCATCATGTACGTTACGCGTATATCCATTTGGTTCAATAATTTGTTGGGTTTGCACAAATGAACTGTCCAAATGTAAACAGAGATCAATCACATCATGTTTGCAATTGACAACGACCATAATTAAAAAGTTGTTTGCACAAAAGTTTGTGCACTTACTCAAGGTATGACTTGACTTCGGCACAATTAATCAGCACATGAACATGGGCTGAGTTTTTTTCTTCATCAGTTAACCAGTGTATGACCTCCTTCCCAGAAGACCGACCTTGTTGGTCAAACACTGATAACATAGGGGGACACCTTTCAGTATTAATTGCAATTTGATTCCTTATGGTTCGCGACGACAACATAAAGTTATGGAAATAATGCGAACAAAAATGGGTTGTCTCACGATGTAAGTAAGACGCGCAAATGGATCCTTCAACCCTGACCTTATTTTTCACTGCGCGTTTACAATCGCCCATGAATCTACAACAATTTCATTAGAAAGCAGTCATAAGTTAACGTTACACAAATGACACTAAACTCTATGACAACATTCATAAATTATACCTTTCAAATGGATACATCCATCTATATTGGACTGGTCCTCCAAGTCTAGCTTCATATGCCAGATGGACAGCAAGATGTTCCATAGAATCGAAAAACCCTGGGGGAAATATTCTCTCCAACTTGCACAATATCAATGGAATTTTTTGATCCATTCTATGCAGATCGTCCTCCAACAAATTTGTGGAACACAAATCTTTGAAGAAATGACTTATTTCAGTGACGGGATTTAACACATGTGGCGGCAACAAGCTAAAAGCAACAGGAAGTAAGCATTGCATGAATACATGACGGTCATGGCTTTTCATGCCATGCATCGTTCCCTTAGCAACATTGGCACATCTGGCCAAGTTAGAACAATAACCATCTGGCATTCTTAGTTCTTTGATCCATTGACATACTAACTTTGTTTGCTCCACAGTTAGTGTATAATTTGCTTTTGGCTTTATGAACTTCCCGTTAGCCCCCAACTTCATCTCCAGGTCTCTCCGCCTACAGTACACGGCTAGGTCCAACCTAGCTTTCTCATTGTCTTTGGTCTTACCACTAACATTCATAATAGTGTTGAATATGTTGTCGAAATTTTTTTTTCAATGTGCATAACATCAAGATTGTGCCGCAACAAATTATCTTTCCAATATAGAAGATCCCAAAAGATGCTTCTTTTTGTCCAATGATGCCACTCCCCATATCCGTCTAATGTTGGTGGAGGTACACCAGTTTCAGTGACTTTTGGCAAATCCCTAACCCTCCGCCAAACTTGTCTAGGTGTCAACATACGTGGTGGGTCATCTGTTTCCATTTTCCCTTTCTTGAACGCATTTTCGTTCCTTCTAAAAGCATGATCATGTGGTAAGAACCTACGATGTCAGTCAAACCAAGAAGTTTTCCCCCCATTCGCCAACTGGGAAGGCTTTTGTGTCCTCCATGCAATAAAGACAAGCCAATCTACCATGTGTCCTCCAACCAAACAACATGCCGTATGCAGGAAAATCATTAATAGTCCACATCAAAGCAGCCTTCATCATGAAATTTGATCTTCTTGAAACATCGTAAGTGACAACACCATCCCACAATGTTTTCAAATAATCTATAAGAGGTTGTAAATAAACATCAATTCCAACTGTTGGATTAAATGGCCCTGGTACCACACAAGTCAAAAACATATAAGGTTTAGTCATACATAGTTCTGGAGGAAGATTATAGGGGGTAACAATGATCGGCCAACAAGAATAAGGTGTAGCTGATGCTTGAATATATGGGTTAAATCCATCTGTGCATAACCCAAGTCGAACATTTCGGGGATCACTCGCAAAGTTTGGATGTACCTGATCGAAATGTTTCCAAGCTTCACCATCAGAGGGATGTCATAACGTGCCAGCACTTTTTTTATTGTCATGGTGCCATGTCATTTGGGTTGCAGTTTGCATTGATGCAAACATTCTCTGCAACCTTAGTATTATAGGCAAGTAGAACATCGCCTTAACTGGTACTGCTTTTTTTTGCGTTGACCCAGCCGCATTAACACGATATCTTGGCTTGTTACAAAATTTGCATTCACTTAATGCCCCATCATTTTTATAATACAACATGCAACCATCGACACATCAATCAATCCTCTTAGCCTCTAATCCCAACTTAGATACTAACCTCTTGGCATCATAAAAGTTTTTCGGTAAACGTTCTTTTATAGGTGTGACATCCAAAAGCATTTTTGAAATGAAATCTAAGCACTAGTCAGGGACATTCCAATTGGACTTGCAAGCTAAAAGTCTTGCAGATATTGATAATTTTGAGTCTGATGCCCCTTCGTACAAGGGGTGATTCGCTTCTACCAATAAATTGTAAAATCTTTGTGTATCTTCGTTGGGAGGCTCTTCCATTGTACTTGAATTCGGGACATCAAATGTCTCTGCCTGTCTGAGTGCGTTGCACACCATCTCTTGCATGAATATAAATTCGTCTATTGGACCACATTTGCTGTGCAATTTGATGCATCCATGTCACTATTCTCGTCATTTAGACCAAAATGTGACATATCTTCACCATGATCAGTCCAAATCCAATAATTTGGCCTAAACCCATTTTTGTATAAATGAACTTTCACCACTCTATCCTCCAAAATCCTAGTACAATCACATTTGAGACGGGGACATCTAATCCCCCCATCATTGTGGTAACTTTGTTGTTGACTAGCATTGGTTACAAACTCATCAACCCCCCTCACAAAAGACTCTTTCAGACCATTTCTGCCACTATAACATCTATCGTACATCCAAAGACGATGGGAACGAAGATAGTTCATGTTCTGTATATGGGGAAGTGAAAAAAAAGTAATATTCATACGGAGTCTAAATCATATATGAAATAGGTCTTCCTAATTGTACTCATGTTTGAGTTCAACTCAAAACATAACATACATAATGTTTGCATTCATAAATTATTAGAGGCATGTGACACATAAATGACATTAACACAATCAGCACTATAAATAATACATGCATTATATGTGTAGACTTTTTTATTTCAAACAATAAACTGTAAAATAGGGGTATTGATCGTCCATGATTATGTTGTTATAGGTGTTAATTGTCTGACAAAGCCTGATAAATTTTTTTGGAAAAAGTACCTGTGTATGCTACTTATTGAACATGGCTGGGGATCCGACACACAGTAGTTTATTTTCTTGTTGCTGGTAAAACTGGAAAACAAAAAAAAAAACATGTATAATGGTTAGTCATAACTGTTGGATTACAGGATGCGGATGTTATTAGCCATGTAACAAGTCCCACATTGCTGGTATTCTTGCATTGGGAAAGGCTCAACCATATCATTACTACAACAAGACATGTAAACAATTCGCCTTTCTATTTGTATGATAGGTAATAATATAGTAAGTTATTACACAACTAAATGCCAAATAAGCTGATTCATTTTGCTTTATAGATAATTTCACGATGTCCATTGGTTTCTGAAGGGTTGATTTTCAAACGGTCCAACGAACATACTAATATACTCAGATTACCAAAATGAATAGTTCAGTAAGGCAATGGATACGAATAACAAGAACCCCATCATTGGCTTTCATGTTTAACACATTTTTCATACAAACCCGTAACATAGCTCTCACAGATACAAACAGTGCATAGAAAGAGGAATAAGAGACAGAAAGTTCAGAAGAGGCATCAATTGCTACCTTCAATATATTAGACCACTGCAAAATTTTCAGAAGCAGTGATCATTGTCCATTATGACACAAATAGGTGAAGGCATCAATTGCTACCTTCAATATATTAGACCACTGCAAAATTTTCAGAAGCAGTGATCATTGTCCATTATGACACAAATAGGTGAAGTAACAGTTCTCCCTTTCTCACAGACTCTGCTCTTTATTTATTCTTAATCAATCTGTCTCTTCCTTTTTCGAACAGCCTTCATCATGAAAACTAACCACACTATACGACTAGCATCATGTATTTTTTAAACTTTTATGGCCTTTACATCTGTAATGTATGCGCTATGATAAATATGGAGGCATCATTATGAAGTAATGCATGCCATATATACTCTAGTTCTACATGGCTTGGAGATGATGAATAAGCAGCTCTTTGCTCTTTCCATCTCGGATGCACTCAACAACAAACGACAGCCCAACAATACCCACATCAAATGAATTACACTATGGGAAAATCTAGAATTAATAGGAGCAACTCACCATTGTTCCTATCCTGGAATTTGAAATACCAACTTACCATTCAACAATTCATATTTATTTTGGCTTATTTTGAAACTACACTAACTTGTTTTTGTTACTAATTTTGAAGTAGTTTATACCATACATGGTACTATTTACTGTTGCCCCCCATCCTAGCTTCCTATAGTTCCCACCCAGTACCAGTATTTCTCTCCAGCAAGTCCTACTGAGCATATCATTTACACCTAAGCAGTTTGCATTTTGTAGGGAGAGTGGAAAAGAAAGGCTTAAGAATCTAGCATTGTCAACACTGTCAATACCCACAACAACAACAGAGGAGGCAACTACAAAGGGAACCATAACCAGCAGCAGTTTGGCAATCCACTGTGGGTGTTTAAAGTTTTTATTCCACAACCACTCAACAAAACACCAAGTTAAATCATATGTTTACTGTGAAGGGATTCAAACATACCTTTTTAAAATCTATATCAGTTCGTCAAGACAAAACATCAGATGCATTCTCCAACGAACTCCAACTTCATTCACCAGCTTCCCCAACTGAAGGCCCTTACTTAGGTTTCAAAAAAAGGGTTGGAATGAGTTAGGGTTTGAGAAAAAGAGGGAAAGGGGAAAGTTGCAGTGAGAAAGTGCTTGAAATCAGATGGTACTACTCTTTTTTAACTTTTGTGTAAAACATTTAACTAATATTTCTTATATTTAACATTTTGAAAATTTCAAGATTCCGCGTTCGGCGCGATCCGTGTGAAAACCCGTGCTACCCGCGTCATATCGACGCCACTTCAAATGGGTCAAGTTTCACCCGCGCGACTCATGCTGAAACCGTGCTACCTGCGCTAACCGGTCGAGGGGATGACCAAACAAGGACGACGCTGATCGCGTGGAACAGACGCCATAAGCGTCATGTAGCCGTAAATGCTTGACCATTTGACGCATCCGACGCGATTTGCGCGGTGACAGCGCTACCAGCGCGATCTTGTCGACCTTCACTTCATTTATTGGGTTGGATCCCGCGCAGACAGCATCCCAAGTCACGCGACTAGCGCGGTTTGCTCGACATTACAAGTGAATGCAGTTTTCCCACGCTACTCGCGTCATGTTTAACGCGTAACGTGTCATATGTTCGATCTAGGTGAGGCATTCTACTGTCTCCATGCGGATAGCGTCAAATATGGCGCGCAATGCGCCAGTTAGTCGAGATGGTGATACGTCATTAACCATTCACGTTGATCGCGCTTTAGCCCGCGCTAACCGCGCTATATGTTCGAAAAAGAATTTGTATCTGCACATGTTGACGCGGACCGCGTTGTTGGTCACGCGATTAGCGTCAGGAGTTCAAAGAAGAAGCTGTATCTGCACATTTTGACGCGGTTCACGTTGTTGGTCACGCGATTAGCGTCAGGAGTTCGAAGAAGAAGTTCTATCTGCACATTTTGACGCGGATCGCGTTGTTGTCACGCGATAAGCGTCAGGAGTTCGAAAGTTATGTTATAGGCAGACCATCCCACGCTATTAGCGGGACACGCCGCGCGATAAGCACGAATAACTCGAGAGGACAGCCCCTTCAGTCACTATTGACGCTGATCGCATGGAAACACGCGCTAACCACACTGTATGTACGAAAAATAAGTTGTATCTGTACATTGTGACGCGGATCACGTTGTTGGTCACGCGATTAGCGTCAGCAGTTCGAATGTTGTGTTATAGGCAGACCATCCCACGCTATTAGCAGGACAAGCTGCGCGATAAGCCCTAATTACTCGAGAGGACAGCCCCTTCAGTCACTATTGATGCTGACCGCGCGACATTCGACGCGGATCGCGCGAGTACACGGAAACAGTTTTAAAAATTTTAATAAAATCAAAGGCGGGGTATGCTCTTCAACTTCCCAAACTGTTGTGACCGTTTCCATTACATTCAATCAGGAAGATAACCGGCCCTAATCCTTGCCATCAGCATCATTATAAACACCCTTCCCCCTCACTCCAATTCATTTCGTCATTTCGATAACCTACTGAATTCAAACTTCCATTTTTCTCCAAGGTCCAAAAAGCTTGAAGTATTTGTGAAATCCAGTCTGCATTCGCTTTTAATGGCCGGAGACAAGGTAAGTTTCAATGACTAAGCTTGTGTTGAGTAATGGGTTAGGAGTAGGACAGAACCAGAGCAACAATGGTGACATCGCCATTTCACGCGATTAGCGCCATTCCTGGTTTCGATTTGTCTTCTCGGGTTGCTTGCCATGTTAATTGATTGTAGGTAATGCTGATTCCAAGTCTGGTTCAATCATTAGATGCTTAGTTTTTGTTACCTTAGGTTACTTGCACTGAGTTATGATAAGTCCATGGCCAATCTTAGGGTAGCAGGTTCCTAGTACCTAGCAGGTGGAATGGAATTAAATTCCAATGAGGATTAAACTGGAGTTGTGTTGGTAAATTGGTAATGATTTTTGAATCATAAATGGCAATGGGTATTCAAAGTTATTGGGTGCATGATAAATATAATGTATTACTACCTTAATTGTTAATATTTGCTCTGCCCCAATCCTCACAGTCATTGTGATTGAGCAATTTTGGAAAGTGTACTTGTATTGCCTAAGCTTGTACACCTTCATTGATGGTCTGGTTATATATATATATATATATATATATATATGCATATATGTATTGGTTCTGTGTTTGAATCTGTGAAACATGTTTGAATCACATATCTTTCATTACTGTGAACATCAGCTATGGCTAGAGATAAGTTACATCTTCATAACTTGGGAATTTTATCTGATCTAAATCCTAGAATGTAAATGGTACTATTAACAGAATTGTGATATATTTCCTTTAGTAACAAAAATGATGTCATTAGTGACCTTATGTCCATCAGCTTCCTGTCACATTTGAAAAACCAACATTTTTCAATATGACACATAATACAACCATAGCTTCTTGACAATTGTGACATAGAATCTGATGTATCATCCATGTCATTATTATTCTTGTAATGTAAACTGTACAGCTATATATCTTCACAGAAGGCAATTCGAATTGAACAATTCTAGATTTTATGACAATGTCTTAAAGTTGGATGAGTGTTGAATGCTTTTATGTTTTAGTAGTACCTAAATTATGACATTCTGAACACATCACATTCATTCATCCACACTAAAGTGGGTCCCACCGCACCCCTGCACCTGTTTTGGTGTATGTTAGCCACTATCATGTTTGTTCCAGCAGTGTGTCTACGTAACTCTGAGGCTAAGGGGTGTGTGTGTGACTGATTTTGGATACTGTATGCCATCCAAACCTTGTTCCAGACTTCCGGTTAATTCACTTAGTTGCAAATCACACTCTCACACAACCACAACAATGTTCTGAATTAATTTATATTTTCCAAAAGAGAAAACCCTTTTTTAATCATCACCAAATCAATTGAAATGTTGTGTCCAAGAACGAATAATGTTCATTGTTCACCATGCAGTACAGTGGGAGTTAGACGTAGGTAGGTTGATTATTTAATTACATGATGCGGTTATTTTTAATTAGACGAAATTAAATGATGTGTATGGACAAAGAATAGGACCAGTAGTCTATACATGAAAATTTCTACCAGCTTTGGCAAACATGGGACACCTGGTATCTGGATTGTTGAAAGGACCAATTAGATGAAGATAACATAAATTTATGATAACATAGGGGTAAGTAGAATTAGAGAGATGAAAAATTGTGGAAATGTAGAGAAATTAACAAGGGATTGTGTGGAAGAATTGCATACCTAAACATGGAATGGTAGAGGAAGTAGTAGTTCTACCTAAAAAGATGAGTGTGCAAATTGAGAGGAAGAAAAAGAAGGAGATACTAGAAGGGGTGATTCTCTTCCTCTCCATGAACAAATACAAACTTCCTTCAAAACAACAACACTGGGAAGGTTGCAGATATAGGACACAAACACACACACACACACACTCACGCTCTCACTCTTCGATACTATGAAGAGTAGTGTTTGAAGCCGAGCCAATAATAGGGTTTGCCACACACGGGCTTCCACGTTCCATGCAAAAAAGACATAAACAAATACCTAACACAGCCCATTTGTGTAAGATAGACAAAAACACACCCCTTTTGTGCTTTTCAACTCTCTCTCTCTCACCACATTTTTATTTTCGTAGCTGGTATCAGTGCAGTGTAGTGTGTAATAGAGGTCGACAGAGTGGAAATTTTGGATGGAGTAGTAGTAGTGGTACGCATTGTCTAATGAGGTGTGAGTGTGTGTTGTGTGGCAGAGAGGTTAAGAAACAAAGAGAGAAGTAAGAAAAACAAAGCTGAATGAATCTATGCAGAGAAGTAAAAAAAAAGAGAGAAGTAATAACAACTGCAAGTTCTTCAAGGAAATAATTAGATGTGGGAAACCAAATGTGCATGTAAGCATTGTTTAGGACTGTCATGAATATATGTAGCCAATTCTTGCACTCTACTTTATGTTCCAAACTAAACCATGTTGTATTTTGCTTTGTTAACTGTGATTGCTATCCATTGATTCAAATTACACTACACTGGGAATTTTTTTCAATGTTCAAGCACATTGGTTATTTTGAATAGATATTTGCAAAAACATGCTTGATTGTATTTGATTTAGCACATCTAAGGACATTATTAATTGGAATAGACCAGTTCAGCACTCAAACATGAATCATGAATGTATATTGGATGGTTTTCTGAGTTTCAGGGTAAACAAATTGCCAAAGGGAAGAAGAAAAGCATCGCCACATCTGGCAGCAAGTGAGCCCGTATTTCTGAATATGACGAAGCTCGTTTCCGCTCTCTGGAGTGTCAAGAGAAATTTGACACATGGTACTTGCGAAAGAAAATAATTCTTGAAAAGAATTTTTTTTGGGAAACCCTTCCAGAAGGCAACCCTATATTCGAGGTCATTGTAAGCGTTAGTGGCGGAAGCTAGTGACCTTCCCTGA
This sequence comes from Glycine tomentella, assembly GCA_007407185.1. Taxonomy (NCBI): domain Eukaryota; kingdom Viridiplantae; phylum Streptophyta; class Magnoliopsida; order Fabales; family Fabaceae; genus Glycine; species Glycine tomentella. The sequence continues at coordinate 130,748 of PYAF01001230.1, read as the reverse complement.
GCCTAGTTCGAGCTCAATTCTTAAAGAATTTCTAGCCAACGTTGACCCATCTACGGTCGAAAGGAGGAGGGTCAGCTGGGTCAGAGGCGTACAGGTACCATTTGATGAGAAGACCATCGAGAGATTTCTCGATACCAGCTATGATCCGTTTCGCAGGTGTGAGTTTAGCCACCTATTCTTGAGAATGCAGCCTGACGTGTTGATGATGAGGTACCCCAGCTAGCCACCACCATCAGGCATGCAATTACAGGCTTATATACAGGCTAGAAGACAAAACCCGGGTTAGATTACATTCCAGAGAAGATGCAGAAAAATGATTTAGTAGGAGATACAGCTTTTTGGCACCAAAGGGGCACCAAAAAGCTTTTCGGCTCTTCATCTAGGATCTCAACCCGGGGTGAAGGTAATTTGTACATTGCAAACATTTTATCTAACCGCATTGTTCACATGATTCAGGACGCTAGCAGTAAGTCGTGGCTAGCCTACTCATCCTTGATCTCTCACCTGTGTCGACAAGTGGGTGTTGAGATCCTAGATGAAGAGCCGATGGATGTTCCAATTGCTTCTCGGATGGACCACAAGACTTACTTAGACGCTATGAAGAGCGCCACAGAACAACAGATCATCAGAGCTTCGAGGCTCAACCCAGAGGAACTTGATGCACGGAGTCCTCGTGATCAACCCCAGCCGGAAGACCCTCAGCCACAGGAACCTGCACCACCTTCTTCTTCCATTGAGAGGGGACCCAGACATGAGCTTCTGTACAAAGACTCACAGAGCTATTTAGCCCTTCAGGCCTTCATCCATACCCAGCTAGATTATCAGACACGCATGTTAGAGGATCTCTGCAGGCAGTGCGGCGTCACCACCACTTCCTACCACCAGTAATTCCACCACCAGCTCCTACTCCTCCTGGACCCCCAGATACGACAGAGCCAGCCACACCCATCCCCAATCCATCTCAGACTGCTGAGGCTGACGATGAGACGAGAGAGGGATAGGAGTGACGAATGCACAGGACTAATTACTTTCTTGTTTTTTCTTTCTTGTTGACATTTCCGGTCTTTTACATTTTGCAGCTAAGATATTTGACTACTTCATGCATATATAGTACCGTTTTATGATTAAATTGTTGTCATGATGCTCTGTTTGGATGAATGTTTCATAAGCTTCAATGATTTCACAAATAATGCATACGTGATGAAAAATTTCAGTAGCGCTACGACCTTGTTAGTTATAATAATAAAAAAAAATTGGTGCTATGAATATTATTAAATGAAATAAAAGTTTGCCAGATTTGAAAGAGATTGAAAAGAAGTTATGAGTTACCACAAGAGTTAGGGACTTAGGAATTCGACCTGAATGTAGCCTTATTCCACCTACTTGCACAAAGATTTTTCCTACCTTTAGCCCAGCCAAATTACAATCCTGAAAAGACCTTTTGATCAGTTATGCGTGCATCTATAATTCTTATGTCAAGGAATTTGAGAATCTAATCAAGCCTATGGTAGTGCTATGACTATGTTCAGTGAGAGATGATAATAACCTTCATATACTTGAGTGCTGAGTGAAAAAAACACATTCTGTGAGGAATACTGAAGTTGACGCTTACAATTGACAGAATTGAAAGTGTTGTTCAACCTTTGATGTGAAAATTGATTATACTCAGCATCATGATTCTAGCATCGTGATGTGTGGTTTAGTTTGATTGTTGGTCCTTGTTTTGTTGGCTTGAAGTTCTGTTTGTTGATGAGGACAGCAACTTATAAATGTGGGAATTATTTGATGTGTTGCTAACACATCTTAGTTTTTAGATTAATTTACTTACAATTCAATCAAATAATTAGGAACATAGACTACAATTACTTAGGTTGTTAATTTTATTATTATTATTATGTCACCTTATTACCAAGTTGTGAATGCAAGACAAAAAAGAGGAGAAACAAAGCCAAGAAGAGAATACATCACATTTCACTTATCCGCGCTAGTCGTGTCATGTTCCGCGCTAATGGCGCGAGTACGTAAAGATGAAGTACCTAGTTCGAGCATTTCGCGCTAACCGCGCCATAATCCGCGCGAGTCGCACCACATGGTAATTGCCAACCATTCAATTCGAATAAATAATGTGGATCGCGTGGGAGGTCGCGCTGTTAGCGCCGTAATGTCTAGATAACAACCTAAAATCGAATATGTCACACGATCATTGCAAAATCTCGGGCGGTCAGCGCTGTGGTGATTCTGTTTCCCGGAAAAAAGATATTTCACACACGTAATTGAGGGTTTCAGTGCAGCTGTAACGTTGCTAGTTATTGCTGGGGTCAACAATTTCCACAGTCTAGGAATGGTTGCATATGCATTATTTGACAAATGACAGTCAACAAACCAGTGATGTTTACTACATGAGTTTTTTTTTTAATTTTGGTAACATATGGTCAATTTTCAATTGTTAATTTCATATTTTGTATGTTTCATATGTACAAATTTAGGTAAACAATTATTTCATTGCGTAAGTATTACAAGGTTGCGAGCTAAAATATCATACACTAAGCATTGGCCAGGACTATTTTTCTTCCTTATAATCATTTAAAAATTGGTGTCTCACTTAGGGAAAGATTTCAAATAACTAAACATTTGTTATATCAATTTTTTTTTTATTTAAACAGTTTTAAGTAATCAAAAAAATGTTTAAACCACAATGTATTTACTAAGCTTAACCTAACATGTACTAAAAAAATAGTTTATACTTTAATGGCCTTTATGCAGACCCATTAAAGAAAATTAAATAAAATATACTAAATCAAGTTCAAAGTTTGGAAATAAAGAAAAAAAAATTTACATATGACATAAATAAAATGTTTATTAATCTTTTTTTCATTGGTTTTACCTTAAACAAGGAACTAACATTTTGTAACTTGTCTGATTTTTGTCAAAATAAACCATTTGTATAAAACTTTATTTTACGTCCGTAAATAATAAAATATTCCACAATTTACAAACATTTCATATCAAAAGAACTTCATTTAAAGTCATTTTATAAAATAATTTGGAATCAGTTTATCATAGTCAAACCAAAAAAATAGTTACAATTTAAAATATAATTTTAATATTTTAAATGAAGTATTAAAAATAACAACACAAGTGAAGTCATATAACGGATGGTATCATCACCGATTTACTTTTCAAAATCATCATTTTCATCATTTTAAATACGTCAATTTCACTTTAAATACATTTGATTACAGTTCAATGCAAAAATAATTAATTATTTTTTTTACACTCCTACGTTGATTTACGGTAGAGTTTATTAAAGTTATGGTTTCAGATTGTTTAAAAAATTCATTTATTTATTATAATTATTTTTTAAAACAATTAAATTTTAATATTAGAGTTGTGAAATACAGTTGTTAAATATTTATCCTCTAACTCAAAATCCTTTATGATCTCCAAGGTATATGATCCTTCGTTTTAGTTATTAAATACTAGTGTTATTGTGAATAAACAAATGTTAAATAAATTTTGTTACAATAATATTGTCAGCCTTTTTACATTTTACAACTATAATAGTATCTCTTTTATATAAAATAATAAAAATATCAAAACCAAATTAATACAGCAAATATCTGACATGTTTAATGCAAAGTAAATATTTTATAAATAACGATAAAATTACAATACAATTTAAATTGTTTCCACAAACAATTTTTCCGACATACGGTTTCGTCAAAAACTAGTATATTTTCAACGGAATACTCTACGACGAAAATTTCCGTCATTGACCTAAATATTGACCACATAATGTTTTCCACGGAAAAATTTCCATTCCAGAGTAAATTCAAAGATTTTCCACAAAATATTTTCAATTACAAAAATCCGTTGAAAATACTCAAATTACCGACTGAAATATCCGTCGAAAATTACCAACTGACTTATCCGTCGGAAATGCTAAAAATTACCGACGGGAAATTACCCACGGAAATATACATCGGAAGTTGCCCGCGGAATTATCCGTCGGAAATTCTAAAAATACCGACGGAATTTTGTCCGTCGGAAATATGTTTTAGCCTTTCCACAAATATTTTCGTCGGAAAATCCGTCGGTAATTGAATTATTTTCCACAGATTAATTACCGACGAATATTTCTGTCGGTAATCTAAATATTCCCGACGGAATATTTCTGATGGAAACTTGTTAGTCGAAAATTTTTTCCGTCGGAAATGCTGAAATTACCGACGGATTATTGGCCGTCGGAAAAAATCCGTCGGAAATACTATTTTTTTTGTAGTGTTTTCCTCTTGAAACGTCCATCTATATTAATGGTGTTTATCATAGCTTTTTGTTTCATCCTTTTAACTCGTATGATGCATCCAATCTTCTCTGAAAAATAAAAATGTCAAGAATCAACCTTCTTGCTTCCTCAATGCCACACACAAAACAACTTAACAGTGACACAACAACCTACTACCCACATACGATGTGGTTGTCTAATGGGTCTTACTCGTAACCCTAATTGTTTCTATACTAACTATTTGAATCATTTCATCACTAGTCACCACTAGAACTTCCAAAACTCAGTGATCTTACAACAATTAATTTAGGATGACTATTGGGAGTACACCTTTCGCCACAATACAATGGTATGCTTTCACCAACAGAACAATGGCTCGGATTCAGTTGGGGTTGCCAAGCTGGCTTTATGACCTAGTCACCACTCGGCTCCACACCCCCAAGGGTGGGCACATGCTTGCGATCATTTTCTAGGTACCAATTTGTGGTCATCCAACCTCTAAGGACTAACTCCTCAACAACTCTCCTCACTAGAATTGCCTTTCCTTTGTCATTATGGGGTTCTACTACTCTTCGTACCAGACGACAACAAACTGGCACATGAACTTGATACCTCCCTTCTAGCTCCATAATCACATGTCAAGGCATAACCGCTACCCTTCTTCCTAATAATCTTCATCTTCAGGAGGGTGTAGCGGTTAGTGGGCTTCGCAGGCATGCTAGTTGCAGCTAAGGAAGGATTGAAGCCAAAATGATTGTTGATCCTCCCCAAAAGGAACTGATAGACAGATACCCAATGTGATTGGGCAAGAGGTGGACTCCGTTGCTCTGGTAGTGGCGGATGAACTGAATGCCCGTGTTGCACCGCAATCTGCAACAATGCACTAGTTAGGGAATAATTCTTGGAGGTAATCGCCCTAGTGCTATCCTTCTTCCCATGAAGGCTCTTTGTGAGCCAGTTGTGGATGACCCATAGGGTTGGGTAGTGGAAAAGGCTAGCTTTGGAAGTACCAGGTGCAAAGTGTGGAGATCCCGTGATCTCTCTAAAAAAAGGCCCATCTTGATACTGATGCTTAACAAAAGCCATCCGATACTCCTAAGTCTAAACTGACTCGGTCGTCTCAAACCTTAGCAAGACACTGAAGTCAGCTACATTCATCCATCTAGTCTTACCAAGCAAAACAAATGAAACCATGTGCTCGGTAGGAGGCTCCATCTGGTCCTCCTCCTCATCTTCTGTCTCTGAGTCTTCATCTCTGCAAAATGAATCCCACTCCTGTAGGTGAAGATGAATTAAATCATGATATCTCGAAAGGAATGATCATAGATGAAGGCACCCCTTGCCAACCGATGGTTATTAGGTAGGTGTAGACTTTGTCGTAGAGTCCCATCTTGCACAAAATACAGTCCTCAAAATTGAAGGTCTCAAAAAGCCAAAATTGGGACTTAAGGATTCGATACCGCTCCAAGAAATCAAGAGGAACTGGTGGGTCATAATGCTCTGGTTCCAAATATAGCTGTGGCGTTGATTGCTAGGGAACTAGAGGATTAAAAGCTAGTGGCTGGGTGTAGGTGGTACGTGGGCGTTTTCCTTGAGCGTGTGTGCTTCCTACACCTGACATAGATGGAGAGAGAAGAATACTGAAGAAGAAGAAGAAGAATAAGAGAAACACAAGAGTTGCTGCTAGGAAATAAGAATAAGGAAAAAGAGGCATTGTGACCGTAGTGACTTTTGAGGAGTATTGTCCATGAAGAGAATCACAGGCGTAGTGAATAGTGGAAAAGAGAGAGATGAAAGGACTACAACCATAGTGAAATAGGTGACTACAACTGCAATAAGAAAAGTTACCATGAGTATGGGTGGAATGACTGCGGGCGTTGTCAATGTGGTATTTATAGTTTTTTTTTTACAATAACTGACCACAATTGTAGTGGAGTTACCATAGTCATACTTGACTGACCAACATGAAATGACTTGGTCGTGGTTAGTTGACCACAATCGTACTCGACTATGATGCTGACTTCGTGGGCCGTGGTGGGTTGACCATAGTTGTACTCGTCAATGACGTTGAATGCTTAGGTCGTGGTTAGTTGACCATTTCCCTAGTCTTGGCAAGAAGTTTGACATAAAAACTGAAAAATTAATGCAGTAAAACATAATTTAAATGGATACAAATCACAAGTTGCCTCCCAGGTAGCACTTGTTTAACATCACAAGCCTAACGTGTAATTGAGTTGTTTAGAGGTTGGAGAGGTGCACAATGGTTTGCACCTGTTGGAATCCCTCTGTTGAATTGAGGGGGAGCCATTTGAAGCTTAAAGGATGAATTGATTCAAAAAGGAAGGTTTTGAACTTTCAACATGCCATAAAGCCTTGAAGATTAATTTGTGATTGAATGTAAAAGGAAGAAAGCATTTCTGGTGATTCAAGTGCATTGCATTCATATCATTTATTGAATCCATGTTGTTAAGGCCTTGACAAAATTGCATAAGTTTTTAAAACAAATCATAAGGTTTTGGAAAAATAAGTTTCTTTCTGTTATAATCGATTATTTCAACAAAACAATCGATTATTTTGATCTTTGTATTTTTTGGAAAACCTTTCATGAACAATGTAATCGATTACTTGTCGGGTTAATCGATTACTTGTCGGGTTAATCGATTATTTTCACTTGATTCACTTTTTAGAATGCCTTGATGAACATTGTAGTCGATTACCACTGAATTGTAATCGATTACATCAGCTAAAATCAGAAATCATCTTTCTGTCTTAATCGATTGCCAAAGATAGTAATCGTTTACATCATATGCTATGCTTACATGATTTTCTGTTTTAATCGATTACCAAAATCCGTAATCGATTACCCAATGCATACTTTGGCTTAGAAGCTTTCTGGCTTAATCGATTACCAGTGTTTGTAATCGATTACATAGTTCAAAACTGGTTTTATATTCCTTCCTGGTATAATCGATTACCAAAGGAAATAATCGATTACACAGTGCTTTCTTTATTGGACATCTTTCTGGTGTAATTGATTACTCATCATAATAATCGATTATTTTGATTGAAAACTAAACCCAGAATTCTTATGAACACATTAATCGATTACAAGCTTGATTTAATCGATTATATGGGTAAAATAATCGATTACAGGAGCGTATTTAATCGACTACCAACGGTTATAAATGTTTGTTATAAATAGACCTTTGGCTCAGCTGTTTTTCTAACTTGACCAATTCGTATTACTGAGTATTCAAAGGTTTTTCAAACACTCTTTAGTGATTCTCTGGGTTCATAAAGTTCTTGCTTTCACAATATTTTCATGAGTTGTTAAATTGAAGAAAAAGCAAGAAGGTTCTTTACAAAGTTTTAAGGAAGTAATGTTTTGAATCTGTTTTCAACATACAACCTGATTAATCATTCATATGTGCATCATTCATTGGATCATCAGG
>PYAF01001230.1:92301-119881 GCA_007407185.1 Glycine tomentella | reverse complement strand
ATAATGAAGAACACAAGCATATAGAGGATTAGGATTGCGGGAGGATCGAATACCTTTGCGAAGGGCAAGAGGAAGTTCAGACTCAGGCGGCGGTGGTGGATGAGCGTTTGGAGTAGGAGATGATGCTGGGGGACCAGTAGGTGGAAGCACCGGTGGTCTGCGCTGATAAGTAACAAGCGGGGGTGGGGCAGGGATGACTGTTGGAGCTGGAACAACAGGTGGAACATGCAGATCCAGAGGAGCAGTGGGAGTAGAGAAGAAAGGGGTAGACTCAAAGAAAGTGACATCAGCAGAAACAACATACCGTTGAAGTTGAGGACAGAAACAACGGTATCCTTTCTGAAGACGAGAGTAACCCAGAAAAATACATTTAAGAGACTTGGCAGAAAGTTTGTCTTTACCTGGAGTAAGGTCATGAACAAAACAAGTGCAACCAAAGACACGGAGAGGAACAGGATAGATGTTCTGTTGAGGATATAGAAGGGAGTACGGAGTCTGATTGTTGAGGACAAACGAGGCATGCGGTCTATGAGATAACAGGCAGTAAGAAGCGCATCACCCCAGAAGCGGAGAGGGACATTATAGTGAAGTAGGAGGGTGCGAGCTGTTTCAACTAGGTGACGATTTTTTCGTTCAGCCACACCATTCTGTTGTGGTGTGTGAGCACGTGTTGTCTGATGAATAATTCCATGTGAGGTAAGAAATGACTGAAAGTGAGAGGATAAATATTCCCTAGCATTATCAGTGCGTAAGGTTTTAATAGGCGTCCCAAAATGATTATTAATTTCATTAAAAAAGGCTTGAAAAATAGAGAAAACATCAGAGCGATTTTTAATTAAGAACACCCAAGTGCAACGGGAAAAATCATCAATAAATGTCACAAAATAGTAAAAGCCTAAAGATGAACAGACTCGACTAGGACCCCAAATGTCAGAGTGAACTAAAGTAAAAGGTGACGCAACACTTTTATTGACGCGTGGACTGTAAGAAGAACGCACATGTTTTCCTAATTGACACGACTCACACTAGAAGGATGTAAGTGTAGAAAGACTAGGTACTAAAAGACGTAATTTTTGTAAGCTGGGATGACCGAGACGCTGGTGGGCAAGATCAGGAGAGGTACTAGAGACGCAACCAACCGATGGTGAAAGCTGGTACAGTCCCCCAGACTCATGTCCTGCTCCAATCGTCCGTCCGGTACGCCGATCCTGAATAAGAACAGAGTTATTAACAAATAAAACGGAGAAATTGAGAGAGTGAGTGAGCTTGCAAATGGAAATTAAATTAAAGGGGCAGCCAGGAACAAATAAAACAGAGTTCAAAGAAAGGTGAGGGAGTGGGTGAGTTTGACCAATGCCACGGACTTTAATATGAGAGCCATCTGCAAGAGTGACAGAAGGCAAGGAGTCGAAAAAATACAACTGAGAGAAAAGAGATTGGTTACCAGTCATATGATTAGAAGCACCAGAGTCAAGGATCCAAGGTCCAAGGGTGGAAGACTAAGAGACAAAAGCTACAGGATTACCAGAGTGAGCCACGGTGGTAGTAGGCGAGGCAGATTGCTGGGCTGCTCGGAACTGGAGGAAATCATGATACTCAGTGGTGGAAATAGTAACATCGGTAGGTGCAGTGACCTGGGCCACATTAGCCGTCTTCGACTGCTCCCGGGCTTTGGTGCGGCATTCGGCTTCGATATGGCCAAAGCGGTTGCAATAAGTACAACAAGGGTGACTTTTGCCGCCACGGCCCCCGCCGCGGCCACCACGATGAGAAGAGTAGGAGACAAGGGCGGAGGCATCCGCAGAAGGAGCAGAGGGATGTCCAAAAGCATGCGGGGTGGAGAGACGTAAGAGCTGTTCACTAATCATGTCATATGTAGGAACAATAGTACCGGATAATATCTGGTTACGGACGGAATCAAGGTCATGCGGGAGTCCGGCAAAAGCAAGAACCATAAAGAATTGGTTACATTGTTGGTAAAAGGTCTCTGCATCGGTAGTGAAAGGCATTAGATTGTTATAATCAGCAATCAAACGATCTAGCTTACCAAGATACGTTTGCATATCCATATTCTCAAGCCGAGTGGAGAGCAAAGCTGTCACCACACTATAGAGACGGTGAACATCATTAGAGTAGACGCGTTTGGCTTTGGTCCAAACCTCGTAATAGGTGGGAGCTATAGAGAACCAAAGGACGCTGCATAAAGAGGCATCAATTTGTTGCCATCGAGCGCGATCCTTGGCTGGAATCTCCGAGGAGCAAGTAGTCAAGTGGTCGGCACGTCCTTGTCCTTGGAACCAAAGGAGGACAGCGGCTGCCCAGGTACTATAATTGTTGGAACCACTCAACTTCTCGCAAGGGATAAAAGGAACATTGGTAAAAGTGACCGTAGAGCCAACATCACCAAGGGGACTGGTAGAGGCCATGAGGAAATATTAGAAAGGAGGTACGGTTTGGGGAGCTGGGTCGTCAGAAGGAGGCGATCCTACCCCTGGAGGTCACCGGCGAAAAAAGGCAGCATGGTGAGAGGAAAACAGCGTTGAAGGCTTGCGTGGTATTGTTCATGCGCGAGTACTGTTCATCGCAGCCAAGAAACACTAAAAAATAAACCTAAACTACTGATACCATGTAAGAGTATTATTTCTGTAATGTTGTGTGTCAAGAATGATCACACTAAGCCTCTATTTATAATCAAAGGAGTAATTACAAAAGGAATTAAATCCCTAAAAATCAGCTAGAGAGATATATTCCATATTCCTAGTTTCCCTATTTACATTAAATCAAATCATATCGTTAACAATTCTTACCAAACACAAGTCTATATGGGGACATACCAATGGGAGTTTTAAAAGTTGTCCTATAAGTCCAAAGTGCATCATCTGGCTTAAGTGCCTAATTTTTAATAGATGTACTCACTATCTTTTCAAGAATCATTTTCAACGCCCTATTGGACAATTCTACTTGGCCACTAGTTTGTGGGTGGTATGGGGTTGTAACCTTGTGAGTCACCCCATATTTAGCTAAGAGGCTATCAAACAACTTATTACACAAGTGAGTACCGCCATCACTAATGATTGTTCTAGATGTGCCAAATCTGGTGAAAATATTTTTCTTTAGAAACTTTATCACAACCCGAAAATCATTAGTGGGGAATGCTACTACTTCCACCCACTTAGACATGTAATCCACAACAACAAGTATGTATTCATTACCAAAATATTTAGGGAACGAACCCCTGAAGTCTATCCCCAACATGTCAAACATCTCAACAAAAAGCATGTTATTTTGGGGCATTTCCATCTTCCTAGATAATGCTTAGGTGCATTGACATCTATCACAAGAATCTAAAATGCATGAGCATCTGCATGGATGGTAGGCCAAAAGAACCCACACTTGAGTTTATGAGCAGTCCTAGAAGGACCTAAATGGCCTCCAGCCTCAAAAGAATGACAATGAGTAAGGATAGAAGGTACATCATCATAAGTCACACATCGCATTACCAGATAGTCTCCACGTACCTTGAAGAGGTGTGGACCATCCCAAAAATAATTTTTGGCCTTACACATAACCCTCTTCTTGGCTTGATAGTTGATGTCAGCTGGAAACACCTTGCATGCTAGATAGTTCACAATGCCAACATACTAAGATGTCTTTGAAACTACAGCTACAGTGAGGAGACTTTCATCAAGAAAAGTCTTCTTTATTTTTCCATCATTTGTAAGTTGCATGACTAAGGGGTCTAATATTGACAAATGATCAACTACTAACTTCTTAGACCCCTTCTTATCTTTGATTTCTATGTCAAACTCTTACAATAAGATGATCCATCTGATTAACCTGGGTTTGGCATCTTGCTTAGACATGAGATACTTAATTATAGTGTGGTCAATATAACCACTAACCTTAGATAAAACCAAGTAATGCCTAAATTTATCAAAAGCAAAAACAACTACCAATAGCTCATTTTCTATTGTGATGTAGTTCTTTTAAACATCATCAAGGGTTCTACTAGCATAGTAAATGGTATAAAATACCCTATCCTTTCTTTGCCCCAAAACCACCCCCATAATTATATCACTGATATCACACATGACCAGACAAAGGTTTTCACCACAAGGTGTTAGACTCTTGGCAAGCTTACCAATGTCGTCGCAGGTTACATAATTTATAAGAGATCGTCTTCATAGGGACTTGAGCAACTTAGTTCTCCTAGATGAAAGTAATCAGTTCAATAGTTATGTACAACAAATATGATCAAAATTTCATTGTTTTACAGGAATAACGGATCTAGTGCGTCGAAAATATGGAAAATTATGAAATCAAAACATACTCATCAAATGACAACCAGAAAAAATATATATAGTTGTTAGAGATTAGGACATGATTTTGGAATTTGGATTTGTGGAATAAGTTCGAAGACTAGTAATAAAATTCCTAGTCATTTGCCTACTACTAAGAAAATATTTGTACAACTCTAAACAAAGTCTAATGTTCTTGATACATAAGAAAATATATATATAGTTGTATTAATAATTAGGCTCAAGTGACTCGATTGAGCATAATTTGTAGATTTTATTCACTTAACAAAATATAAATAGTTGTATTTCTATAATTATTCATTATTTTTATATGATACAGGTTATAGACTTGTATTTGATGGATGTTAAATTATTAAATTTGACAAATGGAAAATAATTTGGAGGATCCCACAAAACTAGTGTCGCAATCTCCATCTGGACCATCTGAGCCACCAAAGGTACAAAAAAAAAAATTCTAAATCCCCTCTCAAGTGTGAAATCATTTTGATAGGGTAAATGATGATGCCTTTTGAAAGTATTGTAAAAAAATTCTATAAGGCTGATAGTTCTAAATATGGAACCATAAACTTGAATAAACATTTACCTTCATGTATGAAAAACCCTTTTAGGAAGGTTGATAAGAAACGGAAAACAATTGTTGTTGGAAAGGGATGTGAGGGTGGCCCTAATGTTTTAGTATGAAACTTGTTGATTTCAATCAAGAGAGAAATCTTATAGAACTTCCAAAGATGATCATTGTAGATAAACTTCCTTTTAAATTTGTTTTATATGAAGGGTTTAGGAAGTTTATGAAAGTGACTCAACCTTATTTTTAAATTTCCTTCTCGTGTGACTATTGCTAGATATTGCATTCAAGTGTTTAATGATGAAAAGCTAGATTAGTTGCAAAGGGTTACATCCAAGTGGGTTTTCAAATTCTCATCACCCTCATCTTCACTTGAGTCATCATCTTTTTCAACATTCGAGGATGCAGCTTTCAAGGAAATACTCTTCTAATTTTTGTTTGCATCTTCTGCATGTGTTAGTTGAGACATTTCTAACTCATGCTTAAGTAACTTACCAAATAGTGCAACCATAGACATCTCTGATAGATCTTTAGATTCCTTAATTGTTGTCACCTTTGGTTGTCATGGTCTTGTTAAGCATTTCAAGATCTTGATGTTTAATTCCTTAGCATCAAATGTCTTTCCAAGACTATTAAGATGATTAACAATGTGTGTGAATCTGGTTTGGAGTTGAGAAATGTTTTCAGTTGTGTTCATCTTGAACATCTCATACTCATGAATCAAGGCATGTTTCCTTGATCTTCTAACTTCATTTTGTTGATTCAAGAGGGGTCATGAGAAGATTGGACAAGGAATCAAGCTTTGGAGTTTTGTGCTTTCAACATGCCTCATTTCAAAAGTGCCATGGAAGCTTGAAGATCAATTTGATTCTTATAAAAGGAAAGAAGTGGTATCTGATAATCCAGTGTGCATATCATGCATATCATTCATTTAGGATTGTTAGATTGAAGGCTAATGCAAAAGCATTTAATAAATAAGGCAGATTAAAATCAAGTTTTTGGAAAAATGAAGTTTTCTTTTTCTAATCGATTACAAATATGCTGGCATCGATTATTTTGTTCTTTGTGCCTTCTGGAAAACAAATCAAGAATATTGTAATTGATTACATATCGAATTAATCGATTACCTAGGCTAAAATTGAAATATTGATCTTTCTGTCTTAATCGATTACAGAAGCTCGTAATCGATTACATATCATGCCTATGGCTAACATGTTTTGCTAATTTAATCGATTACATATTGGTTTAATCGATTACATAGTGCATTTGAAAATATTGGTGTTCCTGTCTTAATCGATTACCAAAAACAGTAATCGATTACTCAGTGTATTTTGGAAAATCATGAGTTCCTATCTTAATCGATTATAATGTTCATAGCTCAAACCCAGAACATATCAGAAACACTTTAATCGATTACTTTCTTGAAATAATCGATTACATATGCTAAATAATCGATTACAGGAGCGTGTTTAATCGATTATTTTCAGTTAGAAAGCTGTTATAAATAGAACCTATTGCTCTGTGATTTTAAGAGTTGAACAATTCGTATTCTGGGCAATCACAAACATTCATGAGCTTTCATTAGTGAGTTTTCTGAGTTCAAAAACGTCTTAGCTTCACCAAAATTCATATGGGGTTTTTGATTTGATGAGTGAAGCATCGTTGAGTTTCAAAGAGTAAGGAAAGGGATGCATTGAATCTGTTATTCTTTCTTTCAACCTGGTGAATCATACATATGCATTTTGTTCATTGGATTATCAGGTGAATTCGTTCCTTATTCGTTGTGGTTGTAAATCTGTTATTTGATTTCTGTAAAGATTGGGTTATTGTAAATGGGTTTCTTGCATGATAACTAGAGATAGTGTTTCTCTAGGGGTTGCTAAGTAGTGTTCTCAGTGGGGTTGGTCTCTAAGAATCTAATAGTGTTTTAGATCTCTGAACTTTACCTATGGTTGATAAAGAGAGGCTTGTAATATCTTGTAAGAACATTAATTTGCAATAGTGGAACTCCATTCTAGTGTTGAGTGGAAGAACTGGATGTAGCTTCATAGTGTTTGAAGTGAACCAGTATAAAAATTGTGGCTGATCTTTATTCTATTCTCTTCATCTCTTTATTGCCTTGGTTTGTAAATCAAATTATTTGCACAGAAAGATTTCAGTTTTCTATTGATTTTCTTGACAGAGGAATTTGATTGAATATAAGATTCTTGATTTCAAAACAATTTTTAAAGTGATAAAGATCCTGTGGAAACTCTGATTATAAATTTTTAAATATCAAGGTACAACCAATTCACCCCCCTCTTGGTTGTATTGAAGTATTCCTATCATTTTCACATTTGTGCCTTCATGAGTAATTTCTAGCATTTCTCACATCTCCTTAGGACTCTTGCACCTAAGAATCCCTAAAAATTCATCAGACGATAATGCAGAGGTTATCATATTTTTTGCTTTGAAATCGTATTGAACTACCCTCCTTTCTACGTCTATCATTTCTTCCCATTCTTTGGAAATCATTTCATTACCAATAGTTTTAATTGGAATCAAATGACCTTTTTCTATTGCATTCCATGCACCAGGGTCATTTGATTGAATGAAAATCTGCATTTTATTTTTCCAAAAACTGAAGTGTTCTCCCTCAAACATAAGAGGATGATTAAGGGATGCACCCTCCTTGAAGGTAATTTGTATGGTATTCATTTTCTTTGAAAATTATAAATTTTTAAATATCAGGTACAACCAATTCACCCCCCTCTTGGTTGTATTGAAGTATTCCTATCATTTTCAATTGGCATCAAGAGCTGGTTCTTGAAAGTTACTCAAGATCACTTTTTCTTTTCAAAAAGAAATATGAATACTTCACAAATAACCTTTAAAGAGGGTGTCTCTTTAAACAGACCTCCTATGTTTGAAGGGGAACATTTCAGTTTTTGGAAAAATAGAATGAAAATTTTTATTCAATCAAATGACCCAGGAGCATGTAATGCAATAGTGAAGGGTCCTTTTATTCCAAAGAAAACTGTGGCAGATGAATTGATTCCCAAAGAATGGGATGAGATGACTGAGGCTGAACAAAGGGTTGCACAATATGATTTTAAAGCTAAAAATGTGATCACGTCTGCACTTTCCTCTGATGAATTTTTCAGGACTGTGAGATGCAACAGTGCAAAAGAAATGTGGGAGATGCTTGAAATTACTCATGAAGGAATTGAGGAAGTTAGAAGATCAAGGAAGCATGCTTTGATCCATGAGTATGTAATGTTCAAGATGAACACTAATGAGAGCATTTCTCAGCTGCAGACCAGATTTACTCATATTGTAAATCATCGTTTAGATCTTGGAAAGGTCTTTGACACTGAAGAATTGAGCATCAAAATATTGAAGTGTAATAACAAGACCTTGGCAACCAAAGGTTACAGCAATCAAGGAGTCCAAGGA
Source organism: Glycine tomentella (assembly GCA_007407185.1). Lineage (NCBI taxonomy): Eukaryota > Viridiplantae > Streptophyta > Magnoliopsida > Fabales > Fabaceae > Glycine > Glycine tomentella. The sequence goes on along the minus strand of PYAF01001230.1, from coordinate 111,562 downwards.
TCTATCAAAGATCTCTATGGCTGCATTGTTTGGTAAGCTTCTTGAATATGAACTTGAAATGTCTCGACTAACATCTTGTGAAGATGCAGAAAAGAAAACAAGAAGCATTGCCTTGAAAGCTGCAACTTTAAAAGCTGAAAAAGAAGAGGAAACAAGTGAAGAGGATGATGAAGATAATGTGAACTTGGTGGTCAAAAAGTTCAGCAAATTTCTGAAAAAGAACAAGAACAAAAGGTTCAACAAACTTATTCCTACTCTTACCTCTAGAAACACCTATTCTAAAAAAGCCTTAAGAAAAATTGTTGTTATTGTAACGACCCGCCTCGTCACTACGATATCACTAACTATAATCGTCTGAATTTAAATTTTTAATGAAAACTCCATTAATTTGATTATGAAAATTGTAGTAAAATTTTGGCGATAGTACAATTATCATACAACAGAATAAATACATAAATGGATACATATGGATGTACATTTAAAACTTTACATATCATTCACATGTCAGAACATAATCTAGTTGTATTTACAAATATTCACGCCTAGAATTACATGACCAACAAAAAGAATCAAGGGACTAACTAAGAAAGAGTTGATTAACAAAACACGTTCTTTTCCAAAAAGAATTCCAATGTTATCACGTCAGTTCGGTGGCTCCAACCAAAAAAAAGATCTCCCTCCAAGGTCACCTACTGTTGCTCATCTGCTCTCATGAACAATGGTTCGTGATCTCACAGGTACCAACCACACGGTACAACAAATGCAAGGATGAGTTTATTATACATAACCAACAAGCATCAGATAACAACAATTGGGAAGGAAACAACATTAACAACCATAATCATTACCAAAAAATCCATCAGTCCAATACACATCCGACAAACCAATCATCCAGTTCATTTCATAACTCAAACAATCATACTTAGAATGATGCATGCACCTAACTCATCTATCAACATGCAATGCGGTACCATATCCCAGAAATAGCCTCTCACAAGAAAAATGATTCACTGCCTGTTAGGGCCACCTTGTCGTGCACTGGCTGTTTTTCCCGGTTATCGGCCAACGTCGCTAGGGAATTCCAAACCTGATGACCCCTTAGTACCTGTGTTTCAGCCCACTGAAACCCACAGGAGCGCGCGTGCCTTCATTTTATTTCCATCCATGCACATGAAGTATGAAACATGGGCATCATCATTGTATGACCATGGCCAGGAACAAATCCTTCTCCGCAAGGATGACCAGTCATACACCCCCATGTACATACATAACACACCAATGTGGACTCACCTATGTACTGACCGTGGCTAGGAACAAATCCTTCCCCGCAAGGATAACCAATCGATCACTGCACCCCACATGTATATACACAACATACAACCATGACACCATCAATGTATGACCATGGCCAGGAACAAATCTTTCCCCACAAGGATGACCAGTCATACACCCCTATGGATATCCATGCATATCCACATCACATAATGACAACTATGGACACCATCAATGCATGATCATGGCTAGGAACAAATCCTTCCCGCAAGGATGACCAATCATGCACCCCCCATGGGTATCAGTGTACATACACATCACCTCATCTCGATATCATCATCATATATATCAAATTCATCTTATTTCAACATTATCCTCATAAACATCAACTTCATCTCATTTCAACATCAACATTCATTTCATCATCATCTCATTTAAACATCATAAACCACATCATCATTATATCATTTATACATCATCAAACACATCATCATTATCTCATTCAATCATCACCAATACATCAATAACATCTCATTTCAACATTATCAATGACATCAGTATCACCTCATCCATCCACAATCCATATTACCACAAGACTGGTATTTTAGGAAAATTCTAAATTAAAGAGGAGGACTACAATATAGAAAACACACTCTTATGCCCATTTAAAAATTTAATAAAGAATTAAATTGGAAAACATATTATAAAATTTTGGGCAGAGTCTCCTTTGTAATTAAGAGTTTTCCCAAAAATCCAATCATTACAACAACATCAGTCACAATTTTATCCATCCATAACAAATTCATCGCATCCCATTAGTTAAAAACACAATTTTTCTTGAAAACGAGCACACAACAGGAACAAACATACATCAATAATAAATATGTCACATCCCATTAGTTTAAAACATAGTATTTCTTGAAAATCAGCACACAACAGGGACATGCAGATATCCTCATAGTTGGACTCCCTAGCCCCCAACTATGGTACCAAAACTATAACCAAATAATAAACTTCCCTTACCTATCTATAAATTCTCCCGTTAGCTCCCGTTAGCTCCTCTCGGTGTTGTTTTCAAATCCCTCTAGTTCGTGTGCTTTGGCCCAAACGCAGAGCTCTATATACCAAATCGAAGATAATTTAGTATAGATTTCAAAGGCAAGGTTAATATTATTAACTTTTGAGGTCAAATACCTACTCAAATTAAAAAGAGGCTAAAATGATGTTTTGGGAGTCCACATCAAAAGACATCATTTTGAAATTCCGATCACACCAATGTGACCAGGATTCAACAAGGATCACATAAATGATATCAGTTTCATAAAAGGAGACTTTTAGAACATCTGTCTCATTTTCAAAGGATTTTCAAAAGAAGTATAGAAACAACCAATAACAGTACCCGAATCACAAGAGATATCAAGAGAGACTTCAAACTAGCTAAAAGAAGATAAGGAAACCATGATTGCCTTAAAGAAACCAAGAAAGGAGGATTGGAGGCTCCATTCTCTACCAAATCCTCGAGATGACTTTTGAAGATTTTGCTCCGATTAAAGTGTTTCTCTCCGTGTGGTGGTTCAACGACAATGGTGGCTCGTGGCGGTCACCGGTGGCCGTGGGTGGTAGAGGAGAAGGGGAAGGGGGTTGGGTGCTGTTTTGGGGAAAGAAGACCACCATTTTCGTGATTTGGATATTGCTGCATGTTTTTAAAACCGCCTTGACTCGCCCAGACGAGCTAAAAAGCCTTGCCTTCCAAAATTTGTCTGGGCGAATTAGCCCAATTTAAAAATTTCTGGTTCAGTGAAAATTAATTTCTCGTGCTTTAGATGTTATTTCGCTAATCCCAACGGTCAAAAGTTACATATGTGGGTTAGGAGCCTACCTTTAAAATTTAAAGGCGACCCAACGCTTAACCAATCCAGGATGGTGATTTTATTAAAGCAGGTTTTAGGTCAAACTCAGAATCACTCAATTACAACGCAGCTTCATCAACTCCACATAACTTGACATCTACACCAAGCAATTGCGCATGGATAATTCACATAACATTTCAATTAATCTAAACTAATCAAATAATCAAACAATCACAACAAATACGCCAAATATCTTTTTTCAGTTATCAAAATCTTAGGGTGTTACAGTTATAGCTACACACAAAAAGAAATTCAAAAGATCTTACAAAGAAGTTGTATGAAAGGAAATCACCTGATGATCCAGTAATGATATATGCAAAAGATTACCAGACTTGAACCAAAGGTGAATAAGGTTATTATAAAGAATAAGTATATTTTGCCTCGTATTGATGATCTGCTAGATCAGTTGAGGGGAGCCTGTGTGTTCTCCAAGATAGACCTATGATCCGGATATCACCAGATTCGGATTAAGCTCGAGGACATACCGAAGATTATATTTTGGTCTAGGTATGGTCATTATGAGTATCAAGTCATTCTGTTCGGCCTCACAAATGCCTTGCCAGTGTTCATGGATTATATGAATCGGGTGTTCAAACCTTTCTTGGATCAGTTCGTAGTGGTGTTCATTGATGACATACTGTTCTACTCCAGGAGTGAGGAGGAACATGCGGAGCACCTTAGAACTGTTCTTCAGACGTTGAAGAACGACCAGTTATATGCCAAACTATCGAAGTGTGAGTTTTGGCTATCAGAGGTGAAATTCCTGGGCCACGTGATTTCTGCAGTCGAGGTGAAATTCCTTGGACTGGCGGGCTACTATCGGAGGTTCATTCAGGGGTTCTCACAGATTGTGTTGCCCTTGACCCGCCTTACCAGGAAGGGTATTCCATTTGTCTGCTGGACTCATGAATGCGAGGAATGCTTCCATAGATTGAAGGAAAGGTTGACACCTCTCCAGTGTTGACTCTTTTTTATCCTGAGGGAAGTTTCGAGGTTTATTGATGCAGGAGAAAAGAGTGGTTGCCTATGTGTCCAGGCAGTTGAAGCCGCATGAGGAGAACTATCCTACACATGATTTAGAGCTAGCAGCAGTGGTCTTTGCTCTAAAAATATAGAGGCACTACCTGTATGGTTCCAAACTAGTGGTGTTCAGCGACCACAAGAGTCTCAAGTACTTGTTTGATTAGAAGGAGCTGAATATGAGACAGAGGTGATGAACGAAATTCCTCAAAGATTATGACTTTGAGTTGAAATACCATCCCGGGAAGACCAATGTAGTGGCAGATGCCTTAAGTAGGAAGCACATGAGCGTAGCTTGCATGATGATTGAGGACTATAGGCTGATAGAGGATTTCAGAGATATGCACCTGACCATGATTGAGGGTGACCAGGGTCTCGAGTTGAGAGAGACCAAGATTGATAACGAGTTGATTATGAGGATCCGAGAAACCCAGAAACGTGATGACAATGTGAAGTCCCTGATTGGACAGAATGACGTTTCTTGGGAGACCTATGACTTGGTGTTATACTGAGGGAGAATTGTGGTGCCTAAGGGCGAGTTGGTGGACACAGTTTTGTCTGAGGCTCATAAGGGCCAGTTTAGCATCCATCCTGGTGCCACCAAGATGTATCAAGACGTTAAGAGGAACTTTTGGTGGCCATGGAAGAAGAGAGACATAGCTGAGCATGTGGCTAAGTGTCTGGTATGTCAGAAGGTGAAGATTGAGCATCAGAGACCATCAGGCCTACTGCAGCCTTTGCAGATTCCAGAGTGGAAATGGGATAGCATTTCCATGGACTTCTTAATTGGACTACCAAGGAATCAGACGTGATGTGATTCCATCTGGGTGATTGTTGATAGGCTGACCAAGTCAGCTCACTTCTTACCGGTTCGGACTTACTATACCACAGAGAGGTTGACTCAGCTATATGTCAAAGAGATTGTTAGACTGCATGGTATCCCGGAGAGCATTGTCAGTGATAGAGATCCGAAGTTCACCTCTAGGTTTTGGGATGTTCTTCAGGAGGCTTTTGGGACCAGTTGAGGCTTAGCACAACCTACCATCCTCAGACCGATGGTCAGACAGAGAGGACTATCCAGACTCTGGAGGACATGTTAAAAGCTTGTGCTTTGGAGTAGGGAACTAGGTGGGATAAATACCTACCGCTGGTGGAGTTCTCGTATAATAATAGCTTCCATGCTAGTTTGGGCATGACACCCTATGAGGCATTGTATGGTCAGAGGTGCAGGACTCCTACTTGCTGGACCGAGGTAGGGGAAAGTAAACTTCTTAGACCTGAGATGGTTCAGGTCACTTCTGAGCAAATCCGCATGATCTGAGATAAGCTGTTGCAGGCTCAGAGTCGACAAAAGAGCTATTACTATAGCAAGCACCGCCCATTGCAGTTTGATGAAGGAGATCACATGTTCCTGAGATTATCTCTAGTCGCAGCAGGTGTTGGACGAGCATTGGGTGTGAGGAAGCTCAGTTTTAGATTCATTGGTCCTTATTAGATTCTCCAGAGAATAGAACCAGTGGCCTATAGGATAGCTTTGCGTCCCCAATTGTTTGGACTGCATGATGTTTTCCACATATCACAACTGAGGAGATATGTGCCAGACCCTTCGCACGTGGTGGAGCCTGACATCGAGATCGAACCCCGGATAAGTTAGACCTTGGATTTGTAAGGTGTCGAGATCGAACCCTGGACAAGTCGGGCCTTGGAATTGTGCCAAAAGAAGATCTTGGGATTTATATTAATATTGAGCTGGATGGGGTAGACTTTTAGTGGATAAATTTGAACCCGGCAGTGAGTGTGAGTATAATGACCAAACCAACTCTGACTCATGGCGCCAGTGGCATGTGACACACGCGCCAGGATCATTTAAATAACCTATTTCTCAACGTTTCTATGCAAAAACACCATCATCTTCTTCCTCTCTCCATTTTCTTCATTTCCAAGCGAGAAAAACTTCATAACCACTCACCTTTAACAAAAACCCTTTGCGTGCAACTAGAAAGTTGAAAGGAAACACCCAATAGCTAGATTCCAACCTCAGTTCTTTCTAAAAACCATCAGACGAAGAGATTATTTCCCCAAGGACCCTCACAGAGTTTCAATTTTGAGGGGAAGAAGGCATTTTAAAGGACGTTGAAGCTTGAAGAAGCTGTCCTCTAGCCTTCTTGGACGTTTGTAGAGGTAAGAAACACTAGTTTTACCGAATATTTGAGAATTTATTTTTGAGATGAATAGTGAACCTTTTGAGTTATAGCTAGACTTAGGCTTGGGTCTTTTGGAAAAGAATAACATTTCTTTTCATGCAACGGTTGATAACCGTTATTGATTGTTTGCATGCAATTTATGTAGAGCGTGATATAGAGGATATTGATGGTTGTGACCACGAAGGCGGGAGAACCAATGTAGCACTTTGAGTAGGTAAGGTCTTTGTTCTTAGGAGCTTCCCCTTGACTGTGTTCCACCATACTTCGAGGGAGTAATGGTTATTGTATTTCATGATGCATATGGTATTGAAATTGTGTGTTACTGCCTTTTAATTGAGAACATGTATATGATGTACACTGTGATGATATGTTGTATGATTGATGAAATTCTCTGGACAGTAGAATAGACTAATTATGGGCTTCCTTTGGAAATGTGCCCTTAAGTGGATGATCTTATCTTGGAAGTGCCATATACATTTGAAGTAATGTCCTAAGAGAATGCGCCCTTTAGTGGATGATCTTTCTCAGGCAATATTATATATATATATATATATGCTATATCTGTGTTGCATTCCTAAAGTTGGTAGCGTCCAACGGAATGACACCTGTGTTGTGATATACATGTGATGTTATTTTTTGAGAGCCATGGTGGCTAGATTATGTGATGCCAATTTTGATGTTATATGTCATGGAAGTGAACTAGGGGGAGGAGATGCCTCCAAGAACCCTGAGTTTACTGAGATTGTATCTCACCCCATTTGGGGATTTAATTTTGCAGGTGATGCTTAGCGAGAGGATGATGGATCCTGGGGTAAGAGGCCCGAGTAGGGGCATGGTTCCGTGTGAACCTTAGGCATATTATTTTCATGAGCATGTTGGCTTGTTGTTTTGTTATGTCTATATACATTTTGTACCCCTGAGGGGAAGATGCATAGTTGATATAAATACGTTGTATATTCCGTGAGTGTTTACTATACATAAGGCAAAGATGATATCATTGTGGACGTATAGTGACGTCATTTTTAATTAATTGCTTTTGCATTAATTATCTTTAATTAATCACTGCACTTAATGATCATAATTGAATGTTAATGAACCGGATGCATACGAGGTGTTACACGAGGGATCAATTCGGGGTGAATTAATGTGTGCATCAATAATGTTATTAAATGATTCATATAGGTTAAATGTTAATTGGATACTGAGGGTATGAATGATGAAACCCAATCCTATATGTTCTCATAAATTAATTAAATTCATTTTACTAGTTTCCATAATTTTCCGTTATCTCTGTAAACTCATGAAATTCCGCTTATACTTATTGTATATAATTATTAAACTGATTATTTTCATCTGGAAAAACTGAGTAGCTCAAGTCCCTGTGGAGACGATCTTTTATAAATTCTGTAACCTGCAACAACAATTGGTAAGATTGCCAAGAGTCTAACAAGTTTGCATATGTGCTTACTCTTCTAACTAGTGAAGGAGGATGTCCTAAAGAGATGGATTGGAAATGTGCTCATGTGTTTGTGAGTTTTTTGAAAGTTTTCTATGATGCAACTCTTTCTTTTTATGGGTCACTACATGTTACAACTAACAATTTCTTTAAGAAGTTGGTCAGTATTTAGAAATTCCTAAATAGGTGGAGGCACGAGGATGATCCAGTGATACAAAAGATGACAACTAATATGCAACTGAAGTTTAACAAGTATTGGGAGGGTGGTGAGATTAACTATCTTTTATTTGTGGTTGTTTTTCTTGATCCATGTTATAAATTTGATTATATTGAATTTTGTTTTAATAAAATGTATGGTGTTGACAAAACCAAAGAGATGAAAAAATTGGATGATCTCATAAGAAAAATGTTTGTTGAATATGCTTCAGAACATCCCATTTCCATTGACAGTACTAATTCTAGTACTTTGGCTTCAAATTGTGTTTCACAAGGTAATGCCAACAATGTCAATGAGGATGAGGATTGAGATGACCAATTTAGATTGAAAATGAAGAAAAAACATGGCGAAGAGCAAATGAGTGAGTTGGATAAGTATTTAGAGGATGACAATGAAGATAACAGTCCTGGATTTGACATTTTAGCATGGTGGAAAATGAAAGCATCTAAATATCATGCTCTTTCTTCCATGGCTAGAGATATATTGGTCATTCCTGTGTCTATTGTGTCAACTGAGTCCGTATTCAGCACGGTAGGTCAAGTACTTGATCCATTTCATAGTTCCTTAAGCCCCACTATTGTTGAAGCTTTGATTTGTGCCCAAAATTGGTTCAAAAATAATAAGCAAAATGTCAATAATTTGCGAGTTAAATTAGATGAAACAAAAAAGATTGAATCGTGTATTGAATAATATTTTTTTTCATTTGTTTACAGTATGAATATGATTTGATATTATGTTATAATGAATTTTTCTTTAAATTTTTAGAGTTGCATGGTCTGGCTTTAAATATTGCTACAGTTGGGACTACTATTAGGAGTGTTAGTATTGGGAGTTAGGGCCATTAGTTCTTAAGGTAATATTTTTAACTTAGTTTATGATATGATTTCTTTTTTTGGCATATTTCATTTTTTCTGCATAGCATAATTTAACTTTATTATTAATATAATAATTGATTTAGCTCCTTTGCTTTCAGTGTTTCTATATGTAAGGTTGACTAGTTGAGCAATTGTCCAACATTATCACTATATTGCAATGTTACTATTTGTAGCATTATTTACTTTTTGGGATGATTTTAAGTTTATTTTGTACTAGTGTATACTTTATAATATTGCACTAAGTTTGTAAGACAATTTTTTATTTGCTTTATGGTTGAAATTTGATTTAGTACTATTTGCTTTATAAATTAAATGCTTGTTGTTTACTTCTTTTCAATTTGATTTTATGTTTTAGTTAATATGTGCATTGAAATTGGTGGCTAATGTTTTTTTATGTAACTAATGTTTTTTTATGTAACTATATTGCAAGTAATTGTATTGTAAATTCTAAAAAATATTCTAAAAACCTAAGAAAATCATTTATGGATTTTTTTTATAAATAAAATGACCTGATTACCCAACCCAACCCAAAACGTTCATGATTAGGTTGGGTCGGGTTGGTTTTGAAAAGAAAAACACACAAACTCAACCTAATATTTTTTGTTTGGGTTGGGTGACGGGTTTACACAAACTCGACCCAACCCAACCCGTGAACTCCTTTACAAGTAACTGAAACAAATCCTAAACAAATTGTAATCTCATATAAACTAAAGATAGTAAAATATTCCAATAGAGGAAACACATCTTAGTAAAATATGATTTTCATCCTAATAAAGGAAATAAATCCAAAGATAAGATAAAATTCTAATAGAGGAAACAAATCTCAAAAGATAAGAAACTCATCCTAATGAAGGAAACAAATCCAAAGATAAGATAAAAACATATCATAATCCTATCAACTCTAAATTATAAAATAGTTAAATCTAATGATATGTAGAATATCTTTAAATATCTTCTGACATCTTTAATATCTTCTTATGTCTTTGAATATCTTTTGAGGATTTTTGCCTCATCCTTATACTTCTACGCTTGTCTTCTAATCTACTTATTGTTGGCTTGCTTAGACATGATCTTGTTGGCAATGCCAAACTGAGACAGGGCTTCATCTTTACCAACATGCACAATCTTCATGTGTTCTTTCCTTCTTTTGTTGATCTCTTCCAAGTCCAATTGAGGAACCTCCTTGTGTCTTATCCTTATGGACAACCTCATGGACTTAATGTTTAAGGGAACAAAGTTCTATGTCGTGGCTATCATGGTCCCGTTAACAATTATCTCATTGCTGGCATGATCCAGTCCATTGAAGGCTTAATAGACACCTTGATCCCATAGGATCTTGTTGAGAACTACTGCACAATAGATATCCTCAAGATGAAAAGAGCATAAACTTGTGCAGCTCTGATATAGAGTCCTTGGACCCCAACTTGCAATGTACTTTTGTTGCACACATTCTGCCACATTTTTGTTTAATCACACAAAAGATGATAGATCACCTTCTTTCCTTGACCCTTTTCATGGTTGTCTTTGCAAAGTGCCCTTGGAATGTGTTCCTCAGAAGTCTTCTCCCAGTTACTAGTGTATATTCTACCTTCCCTCATACAGCCAATAGCTTATGCGATGGTCTTCATAGAAAAAATCACTTTTTGATCAATAACAGTGGAGACGATGGCGTAGGTAGTTTTGAATTGAGAATTTTCCCAAAAAGACTCTGATTAACTCTGGGTGGATGGTTTGAACGTCATTGTAGAACCCTCCAATGCCACAACAGAGCATGGTCTCATTTACGTTTAGTCCCATACTCTCCAATGTTGGAATGTCAAAGAAGTGTTCAATACGGATGGTTGCTCCGCCCTCAGTGTGAACAAAGTTTGTTTGTATCATTGGAATGAGTTCTTTATACATAAAAGCATCACTACCACTTGACATTGTTGCAAAGATTGAACCTTTTCTGGTTAGGGTTCAAGAATAGAGAGATAGAGCTAGGGATTCAAAACTGAAAGGTCTCAATGAGAGATAAGGTTTGTTGATTTTGTTCTTCTTAAAGAAAAGGTGTTTTTGTAGGCTTTTTGAAAATCAATCACAAGGCCCGCTGATGTATGGCTGAAACCATTAGCCATTAATTCCCAAATCTACCTTGTATTGAAACTCAAACTTCAAACTTTCCTCAAGGACACAAAGTTGTCCAGTTTTCACGAATTAATGGGCTGTTTGTAAGTTTTAATTTCAACAATGGAAAGTGGAAGAAAGGTAAGGGATGAAGGTGGATGACACCATGTAAAAGCTTTCCAATAATCCTAGGAAGAATCGCCACAATAGCTTGAAGCCATTGATAAGAAACAAGAGGTTCTTGCACAAGAACAAAGAGAGAAACTCTCCACACAATTTTCAGATTGCATTTCAATGAAAAAAAGTTAGTTACAACAGTTTTTGGACAATGATTGAGCATTTTTAGTTTAATATTTTTCTATTCTTCTTAGTTTATTTGACTTCTCTTGGACTTTTATTTTCTCATTCTAATTCAGTTTTTTTCTTAATTGCTAATTGTTGCTTATTTTCGGATTTTATGCTCACTTGACCTATCTTCCTTGTGCAGGATATAAAGAGCTCTACAGAACTTCAAATGGCACATATGAGTAGTCCATGGAAAGATAAGGAAAATATCTACAATTTTTGTCAGAAGCCCCTGGAAAGATAAGGAAAATATCTACAATTTTGTCAGAAGCCAAGTCCAATTCTGTCATATTATGCTTGGAAGTCAGAGCCTTTGCACTTGAATTTTGGGCTGCGAGTTGCATTTTTATTGGTGTAATTAGCATAATTAATTAGATTAGATGGCCCTACTCATGGCCCATCCTTTCCTACTGACTTTGTCACTATATGCTAGTGCAATTAGTGAGTGAAAACACACTACATTTTAGCAAAAATAGATTTTGTATTTTCTTTTTAAGTTTTCAAAATTAAAAACCTTTTCTCTCATTGTTCTTCATTTTCATCTCTGTTCTTTCATTTTCGTTCACTAATTTTGTGGGTCTTCCATTGATGATGATCATGGAAGGCTAAACAATCAATCAATCCAATGATCCAATCCAAGCAAGGAGAATTTGTGTTCTGGTTTGGCATTTCAATTTCTGTGTGAATATTCACTTTCTTCTTGAGTCCTCTATTCAGTTTTCATGATTATGAATGTGTTTAGGATTGAAAACGGATTAGGATATGGATTCATTTCCTAATTTCGAATTTTAATCACAGATTATTTGGATGGTTTTTCAATTAGGTTTGTGGTTTCAATTAATTTAGGGGTTAATTCGATTGAACTGCTTCTAATGAAATTGAATGAACTTTCATAACATAATCATTATCTGAGAACTATGATAATTCGCATTGCTTGGTTTGGTGTATTGGATTGATGTTCTTTAAACTGTTTTACAATATCTCTTATCAATTCTGTTAGTTTCTGCATTTTTTTTCAATTGTAGTTTGTGTTTTTGCAATTTTTACTCATCGCATGCAAACTGTTCGACAAAAATGCCCTACTGTTTATTAGTGAATTGAAGTTGGAACCAAATTGATTGTGTCTCTGAGTCGACCTAGGTTAATCCTGTGCTACAGAATTAGCATAGTTTAATTGTTTGAAGCGATACGACATCGGTTATCAAAACTGGCGCCGTTGTCAAGGACACGGTTCATTGTGTGCCAGCTTTAATTCACTTATAATTAGATAAAAAGAATACATATATATGTGTATATATATATGTATTATGTATTTGCATTCATTCACTACATATTAACATTCTGTTGCACAATTGCACTTTGTTACATATGTGCATTGTTGTTGTTGTTTGCTATGAAGTGTGGATGAACTAGTGCTGCAAAAACATAAAAAAAAATAGAGAAAAAAATATAGTAGTAGGGAGAGGAGTAGTGTAGTGTAGTTGTGTTGTGCAATTTGTTGTCCAGAAATTTTTGGTCTTGTGGAGTTTGGCTTTGAAACTTGGTGTCTGAAGTTTAACCCGCATTCTAAGCAAAAACAACCCTTAAGGGTTTTGGTGTGTGTTAAAATTGGCAAATTTGGCCTCTAAGTAGGAGTTTTACCGTAGTTTTAACAATTAGTGTAGGGACATTTTGGTCATTTCACAACAAACTATCTCAGAATGGGTTGAAAATATACCAGAATATGGAGAAAATTCATACATCATTTTGACCCTGTAAGGGACGAACATGGTAATCTGGGGTCCAAATTGCCAAATTCGATGATCTTGGCCATTTTTGAATTTATTTTGTGTTTTCATGATTTTTAAAAATCATAAAAAAATTACAAAAATAAAGCATGATTTATAGACATTTACTGTGGTGTTTTTGAATTTTTTAAAAATTGTTTGGGGCAGTTTTTTTATTTTTTGTTTCATTTCAGCATATATTGTGAATAATGTCCTGGTAGAATAGCTGTCTATTATTTATGTTATTCCTGTGATTTTGTTCTCTGATGAGTTGAACTGTGCATGACTGACTAGGTACCAACCAAGTGACTTGCATTCATATGATCCTGAAATAGATAGGACACTTCACAGATTGAGGAAACATAATAATAGTCTAGATGAATTTGATAGTGTAGTTCTAGATAGTAGTGTTGTGTTTTTTGAGTCTTCTGTTTCTAAGTCTAATTATCATTCTTCACATCTTGATTCTGAAAATTTTGTTGATACGATGGCTGATAACAACATAACTCTTAAGGAATTGGCTACACCTGATGTTGTTTATCAACCTTGTGTATTCAATATCCTGAGACTGAGGTTAGTTATGAGCTCAAATCTGGTCTGATCCATTTGCTTCCAAAGTTTCATGGTCTTGCTGGTGAAGATCCACATAAGCATCTTAAGGATTTTCATGTCGTGTGTTCCACCATGTGGCCGTATGACATTCATGAGGACTGCGTGAAGATGAAGGCGTTCCCATTCTCTCTGGATGGTGTTGCTAAGGACTGGTTGTACCTTCAACTAGATCCTATCCACACTTGGACACACATAAAAAGAAAATTCTTGGAGAAAATCTTCCCTGCATCCAGAACAACATCCATCCAGAAAGAAATTTGTGGCATAAGGCAGCTACCTGGAGCGACTTTGTATAAGTACTGAGAGAAATTCAACAAGCTCTGTGCTACCTATCCTCACCATCAAATCAGTGAGAAATTATTGATCTAATATTTTTATGAAGGCTTGATGTTGATGGACAGGAGTATGATAGATGCAGGCAGTGAATGTGCTTTGATGGACAAGACTCCTCTTGCTGCAAGACAGTTGATTTCTAACATTACAACGAATTATCAACAATTTGGTACTAGAGGTGATGCAACAAGCAAGGTTGCTGCAAATGAAGTTTCTATTTCTTTGGTTGCTGATAACTAAAGGTTGGAGAATAAATTAACAGAGTTGACAGCTTGCTATTGGTCAACAAAAAAAAAAGTGATGGAAGCCAACAACCAAGGTTGTGTGAATCTATTGTGCACCTGACCATCCAACAGATTTATGTCTCACTCTCCAAGAAACAGAACAAGCTATTGAAGTTTCTGCCATACAACCTGGATAGCCATTTAGACCAGTTCTGGACCTTCCTTGGAGGACTTGATGAAACAACATCCAATTTCAACAAAATGTCAGCGCCACCATCCAAGACTTGCAGACTCAGATTAAACAGTTAGCTACAACTATCAACTAGATGTAGCAGCAAGGTTCTGGCAACATTCCAGCACAACCAATTATTAATCCGAAGAATGTGAGTGTTATTACCTTGAGGAGTGCACCCATAAATGGAAGTTGAAGGGAAATGAGAAAGTGAAGATGAACAAAAATGTTTCTGCACTTATAGAGGGCAAAATTGTTGTTCATCCACCTCACGACAGAAGTGCAAGGATCCTGGCACTTTCACTGTCCCTTGCACTATTAGAGATTGTACTTTTGCAAATGCCATGTGTGACCTTGGAACTTCCATTAATGTCATGCTCATATCAGTTTACAGATCATTACATCTTGGTGATTTGAAACCGATTGTTGTTGTCATTCACTTAGACAACAAGAGTGTTGCGCTTTGGACTTATTGAAGATGTGCTGGTACGAGTTAATGATTTGATTTTTCCAGCAAATTTTTACATTTTGGATATGGAGAATGAGTCTTTCAGCCATGGTTCCACATTGATCCTAGGGAGACCATTCTTGATGACAACCAGGACCAAAATTGATGTGTGTACAGGAACTCTTTCCATGGGGTTTGGTGATGACATTGTCCATTTTAACATTTTTGAGGCCATGAGACATCCTGTAGAGGAGCATTCTGTTTTTCTTGTTGATATCATTGATGTTGCAGTAGATAGTGTAGATATTTCTAATTTACTTTCTGATGATTTTTCTGATTTT
This sequence comes from Glycine tomentella, assembly GCA_007407185.1. Classification (NCBI taxonomy): domain Eukaryota; kingdom Viridiplantae; phylum Streptophyta; class Magnoliopsida; order Fabales; family Fabaceae; genus Glycine; species Glycine tomentella. The sequence goes on along the minus strand of PYAF01001230.1, from coordinate 96,201 downwards.
GATCTTGGTTGTACCTGTGATGATTCTGCTGTTGTGTGTAGTAATTGTGCGAAGATTTCCTCCACACTTCACTCTGATTCTTCTATTTCTCTTCCATCAGCCACAAACCTTTCCTTGCCTTCCACCATTCAGCCACTTTCCTTGGAGCTAAAGTCACTACCTGAGCACCTTAAATATGCATATTTAGATGAAGCTCTAAAGCTTCCAGTCATCATATCTAGCAGTCTGTCACTTGAGCATGAAGAGAAGTTCCTGCATGTTTTGAGAGCCCACAAAAAGGCTATTGGTTGGACACTTGTTGACCTTCCTAGACTAAATCCTTCCATTTGAATCCCACTGTTCTTGATGTGATGAAGAAGAAAGTGATGAAGTTACTAGTTGCTAGGATCATCTATCCCATCTCTGATATCACTTGGGTTTCACCCGTCCAAGTGGTCCCTAAGAAGTCGGGTATGACGGTTGTGAAAAACAAGGATAATGAGTTGATTCCGACTAGAGTAGCCAACAGTTGGCGAGTTTGCATTTGCTACAAGAGACTTAACCAGGTGACCGACAAGGACCACTTCCCTCTTCCATTTATTCACCAAGTTCTAGAGAGGTTGGCAGGTAAATCACATTATTGCTTTCTTGATGGTTTTTCAGGTTACATGCAGATTCATATTGCACCAGAGAACCAACACAAGTGTTAGATACAGGGGAGTTGGAAGAAGGAGCTGCAAGTTTATCAAAGCAAGACTAATGTATTTAGCTTGTTGTTTTAGCTTTTTACATGCCCAATATTTTTGGTGGCATTTGTAATTTGTCTAAGTGGTTCAAGTACATAGCCTAGTGATCCTTGCATTGCATAACTTATTTACATGCATTCATATGTAGAATATAGGATTAAATGCTTGCATTTGCAAAAAAAATCACATGACCTAAAGTTTTGGAAAAATCAGTTTATGCACTGCTTTAATCGATTACCAATACTATGTAATCAATTACATGTTTGTGTTTATTTCTGGAAAAGCCATAATGAACACTTTAATCGATTACCTCTATTCTGTAATCGATTACCAAGTGTTACTTCAAAATATGTCTATTTGTGATATCGATTATAGAGAAATCATAATCGATTACTTAGTTTATTTTACATATAATGCGAGTCTGCCTTAATCGATTACAAGTAAGGTGTAATCGATTACAAAGGTTTGTTTTTTGTATGAGCTTATCTGTGTTAATCAATTACATCACGTATTAATCGATTAAGTTGTTCATGAAAGTTTTCCAGAAAGCTCAAGAACATATTAATCGATTATCTGATTGATTTAATCGATTACTGTAACATCTCATTTTACCATCTTGTATTTTATTGATTTTGAATGGAATTTCTTTTCCACTTGCTTTAGAATTATCTTAGTTACAATTTCACGGAAAATTCTTTTCTTCTTGCTTAGAATAATTCATACGAAAGGTACTAATCATCAATATTGTAATCGTGTTCGTTCGAAGTCCATAATAATTAAATTTAATCCATAATACAGTCCAAACTAATAAAATACAGACCATTTCTTAGTTCTATTACATAATACATATCACCAAAATAAATATCATAATTATTACAAAATATCCGCATCAAAATAGCTTTCCATCATCTTCCACAAAATCCATCTGGTTGCTATGCTTTTACTGTTCCTCTGCTCGCCCAAATAAATTGAGGTCATCGCATGTGTCAACCACAGACACAAAAATACAGGATAAGTTTATGATAAATATAATTTAAGCAAATAAAACATATGACAACATCCTAAAAAAATGCATGCATCTTTTTAGACTCTTATTAATTGGTACCAATAGTCAAGATAGCCCCATCTCTGTGGCACAGAACTGAAACGATCAGTCAGGGTCCCACAGTGTTGCAACAGGATTCTCACCCACACTCATGTGATCATCATGGGTGGTGTGATTTCCCCACTGCCAAGTACCCCCCAGCTCAGGCCTCTCTTATCTGAACGCTCGAACTCAGTTCCTGCAACTATCTGACACACCTCCTCTTGAGGCAACTCTTATACCTCCTCTTTAAGGTAACTCTTATAACATATGAAACTGATTCACTTATTTCATATCTCTTTTCATCAACTCATATTTATTTTACTCAGAAACTCAAAATATTACTCAACAACACATGAACTTCATGGAGATTTCTAGAAACACTCGGCAACATATGGAACTTAAAGAAATTCATAGAAACTCTCAGCAACGTATGAACTTCATGGAAACACTCAACAACACATGAATATTCAAACACTTATTCACACAAAACAACACTTAAACAAAGTAGCACTTAAACTATATTTAGCATAAACTCCCCATATACATACCTTGTTTCTTCTTAAAAGCTTGCCAAACTTTTCCTTAGCTTCTCCTAGCTTTCACGTGTTACTTCACTATGGTGGGGTTTATTTTCTAACTTGATTTAGGTCCCCCTCCCTTTATATAGTGGTTGAAACTAAAAAAATCTCCTAAGCCATCATTACCTTACTTTCCAAGTGGCCAAATCATGAAGGCTCTTTATTCTCCACCATCCAAGTGTCCAAGCTCTTGAAGGTTCTCAATAATTCTCCTTCGTTCTTGTATTTTCGTGGAATAGCTTGCCAAGGAAGATTTTTATGTTTTCCTTCTATTCTTGAGTTTATCCCAAAACCCGTTTTAATAAAATTCCAATTCTGGATTCGTTAACCTTGGATTTCTTTAAAATTTTAAAGGTACACTACTATCCTACATTTGTAACTTTTGACCATTGGGATTGTTGAAATAATGTCTAGAACTGTGTACGTGTTCTGTCAAAGGAGACAAGATAAGATTTTTTCTTTCTTTGCATCCATGCCATACAAGTGTAGTAACACTTGTATTCATCACATGGCTTACCTTTACAAGTGGCTTATCTTGAAGGTTCCCCTCCTAGAGGTGGGAACATAAGTTTTTCCTCTTTTTATGCCATTGGATGCTTAAGAAAAACCTAATTCCAACTAAGGTTTTTCACATGGTAATTCTTTGTAAGAAAGTTAATTTTAATTTGAATTATTTCACTTAAATAATATGAAATAATAGAATTCTAGAGATCTCCAAAAATTATCTTTAGTTACATTACAAAGAACTCATGACCAATCTCTACAGAGTGCTATACAGACCTTAAGCACAAGATTGTCATTATCCTAATTCTAATTTGGTCTATTCTTCTTCTGACCATTTAAATTACTAAACCATTTTATTGGGTAAATCTGGACATCCTATAATTGAGAAAAAATTCCACGGATTCTATTTCTCATTTTTTTCATATTTTTCTGCCACCTCAATCTTCCTGAATATAATATCAGAGTTGTCATCTTATAAAATTTATAGAAATTCTATTCTAAGGCTTTTTGTCACAAAAATATCTTAATAATCTGCTATCTAAGAGTATTCTGTAATTTCATCAAGTTCTCAGAAAATCTCTAAAGATATCTGGTCATTTTTGGCTTGAAGGGTATTATGGTAATTTCGTCGTTCATCCTAGGGGCATTTTTGTCATTTCTGTTAGTATATGGATGTCCTAGAGACAATCTTTAGATTAGGACGTACATATACTTTTCAATGTTGTCATGAATAAATTATAAGCGCTCTTTATCTTGTTTCATATTTTGTCTCGATATTATTATTAATATATGAGTAACTGGATAAAACTCTTGAATATCAGTGATGGGATCACGATCATGAGGATTCATGGATATCAGATGTCTACTCCTAAATTTAAGTTCCTAGTCTAGAGACACTGAGAATGGGGATCAGCGATCTCGGGTAAGACTAGCACGACTTATCTACTTGTATGCAGATACAAGGTAAAGACCTCATGAGCTACAGACATGGAGATGTCTTAGCTAA
>PYAF01001230.1:52361-70072 GCA_007407185.1 Glycine tomentella | reverse complement strand
TGTGTCCAATTTCATGAAGCTTCTCCTTGCTTCATCAAAGTTCACGTGAAGGCTAGGTGGAGGTGGAGAAATCTTAGCTTCATTTTCATATTATCTTGCATCCATGCCATACAAGTGTTATGCCACTTGTTTCTATCATGTGGCTTGCTTTCCAAGTGGCTTATCATGAAGTTTCTTGCCTTTTCTACATGTTTTCTCATTTGAATGACCAATCTAAAGGGAAGGAATACAAATTTTTCTTCCTTTCATGCTACATGTGGTCATTTTTGATGATGAATAAAAATCTAGTTTCTAATATGGCATTTACACATGGTATTTTCTTAAAAAGAAATCAAATTTAATTTGAATTCTTTTATCTAAAGATGAATAATAGAACTCTAGATGTTCCTAAGAATTTATCTCAAAGATAGTTTAAATATATCACAAGTAGTCTATACAGAGCAATATATAAACTTTACATACTAAATTGCTCTTTATCTTGTTTTTGATTGGCCTATACTTCTGCTGACCATCAAAATTACTAAACCATTTTATTAAATTGGTTTATACATTCTATAATTAAGAGAAAATTCTATAGATTCTATTTATTATTTTTCCATATTCTTCTGACTAATGTTTCAAAGTTGTCACCTTATAAAATTCATAGAAATTCTATTCTAGAGTTTCTTGTCACAAACTATTTTGATATTCTGCCAGTCAAGAGTATTCTGTAATTTCATCAGGTTCTCACAAAATCTCTAAGGGTATTTGATCATTTCTAGCCTGAATGGCATTATGGTAAATTCATCATTCATCCTAGGGGCATAATCGTTATTTCAAAAATGTTCAAGGGTTTTTCTGTGATTGTTATCCTAAGGGTATTCTTGTAATTTCTATTTTATAGGAAGGATGATATGGTCATTATTCTTCCCATGTTTTTGTAATATTGCTAACTAATATTTCACACAAAATCATCTAATCAAATATCACAAATCTTTAGTATTTGCTTGAATAGTTACACAAAATATTTCATTCAACACATATTTGCAATTATGGAAATATTGGGGTGTTATAGTTTTTCAGGCTCTAAGTGTAGCCAACAATTCACACACAAGTGCACTTACAAAGCTTTACACTAATGCACTAAAAGCCTTTTTATTACAACTAATTTTGCCACTAACAAGTGCTGGAATTTGTTGAATTCAAATGAACTTGAGACATCAAAATCCAGCCTTGTCATCCTTGAGTTGGTGTGCTTCTTCATGCTTGTCCAGTTAGCTTGGATGTGGTCTTGAAGTGCTTTAGTCCTAGCTCTTGTAATTGGTCCTTTAAAGCTCACCAAAGGAAGTGCTTCAAACTCTCCTTCTAGACCTTTAGCTTGCCATGGACCTCCATCACCTGCCAATCAAAAAGTGACTCACAAAAATAGTCCAATGTTCTCTTACCAAAATGCCATGTTTCAACTTAAATAACACAAGGCTTATGATATGAGCACATTCATACATTGGACATACGTATGACATACAATAAGCATATGTTGTTTAACTTAGAGTCATTGGATGATGAGTCCTATGGACTTTAAGTCAAATGGGATGATTATAAATATTAAATCATTCCTTTATAAAGTCCACTCCAAGTTGATTCCTAAGTAGAATCAGCCTTTCCACGAAAAAGGGTTTTGCAAATATGTTAGCTGCTGATGATCAGTGAGTATAAATTGTAAGTCCACTTGATTTTAGGCTATGTTCGGTAAGGCATTTTAGTTAGCTTCTAGATTTTTTTACTAGCTAAAAAGCTTGTTTGACTATTCAGTAAACAAAACCTTTTTTAGTAACTTCTATCATTTTTTGAAATGTTACTTAAAGTAGCATTTTTAAAACACTAGCTTCAAGCTTGTCTTCCATTTTTACCCTCAATATATTTATCTAATTTCCTAGTTACGCATAAATCATTATTTTATTATTTTTCTATCATTTTGCACTTTCCAACTACTTCAACAACTAGTTTTACTATACACTTATATATATATATATATATATTAATAAACTAGCTTTTTAGCTTCCAGCTACTAGCTAGCTTTTCAACTTTCAACTAACTTTTCAGTTAGATTTTTTCAACATATCCTTAGTATCCAAATTTATTTGAACTACTATGTCACTCTTGTTTTACCTAAAAAACTCTTATGTCCTCTCTTTCTTCTATTTTCCAATTTTTCTCTTCTTTTTGTTTCTCCTTTTCTCTATTTATTTTTTTTCTCTTTTTTCTTTCCCTTTTTCTCTATATTTCTCTCTCTTTTTATTTACTTCCTCTCTCATGACTTCTTCTATGTCTATCTAACATTTTACAAAATTCTTCTCTTTCTTTTTCAAAGACTTTCTTCAAGTGCCTTGTTAGATATAATACCCCAGAGTCCTGGCGCGGATGGCGTGGGATTCCGCGCGGATCGCGCCAGAGGTCATGCTGAGAAAATCATGTATGGTGTGTGGCGCGATTAGCGCCAGGGTTGGCGCTATCAGCGCCAGACTCTCTGGAACATGGTGCGAGGGGCGCCAATGTGGTGCGAGGGGCGCCATGGTTTGCAGCCGGTGCGGATGGCGCCAAAGGTGGCGCTAGTGGCGCGGGAAGTGGCCTGGAACACCCATTTCCCCTGGTTTTCCACGCGACTAGCGCCAGGGTTGGCGCTGGTGGCGCCAACTGGGTTTGGAATGTGGCGCTGATGGCGCCACAGGTTCTGGAAGTTGGCACTGGAGGCATGGGTTCCGCGCGGTTGGCGCCACAAGGTCGGCGAAGCTGGTGCGAGTAGCGCCAGAGCTGGCGCGGATCGCGCTAGACCTCTGGCAGGCCCAGTATATAAAGGGAATCGCGTTTTCAGAAGAGAAAAACCTTCTCTTCCTCTTCCCCAGCGTCCAGCAGCCATGGGAGAGCTTCCCAAGCTTCCATAACCTTGTTTTGTGACCCAAAACACTTCCTAAACCCATTAAACCTCCTAGAAACCTTGAGAGAGCTTGAATCCTTCCTCTATTTCACTTAAAAACCCTTGAGTTGAGAAACCCCATTCTCAAGAGAAGTGAAGAGGAATCGAGATTGGCGAGGAACGACAGCTACCCACGGACACCCAAGCTTGGAGGAGTGTCCCAGAGGTCTTCTGTGTCGCCATTGAGGTAAGAAACTCAAGATTCCTTGGTTGATTTGTGAATTGGGGAGTTTGATGAATAGTGATCCACTCTTGGTAGAGCTGGAATTAGCTCTGGGTCCAGTTGAGAGATGTGTTTAGAATGATGAGAGGAGGAAGGATTAGCTTTCAGTTTGTGATTTGGTGAATGTTGGTTTTGGCTCTAGGTTTATGCATGTGTGACTTGGACTGAGTCACTTGATTTGAGACATGCAAGAGCCTTGTTGATGGGCTTGATGTGCCTGAGAGGCCATTTGAACGGAGCCTTATAATTGAGACCGTTCAAGCCCTATGAAAACCCTGGGTATTTGGGTGGTGAGAGCTGTGATGCTCATTGTGAATGGCTTGTGTTGAGTCTGTGGTGACTCTGAGGCCATGGTTGAGTTGAGATAGACCACTGAGGGTCTACGAAAAGGCTTGTGATGGATGAGTCTGATGAACCTTAAGTTAGATAACTTGGGTTGATGGAAAGGACTAAGGTTCCTTTCCCAGATGCAGTTGAGGACTGCTTGATGAGCTTGTTCATGTATCTGCTTGAATGGTCTGTGATATGTGGTTGTGTGCCTTGTTAGGGCTTGACATTGTGGGTGTCAGAGACGCAGGCCATAGTTCGATGTTGAAGCTGTGAGGCACGGCTTGCCAGGTAAGCTCATCGTTCTGGGGATTATTCCCTTATTCTTGTTTGCCACCCAAGTAGGTAATGGTGGTGTTTATACTATTGATATATATATATATATATATGTATATATATTGCCTGTGCAGGGCCAGTGTGGCCTGTTATGAATTCTGATTGGTTGAACACCAGGATGGTGTTAGAATGTGTTATATGAGAATGAACCCCAGGATAGACACTGACAGAGTGTGGGCCTTCTGATGGATGGACACTGTGAGGGTGTATGTGCCTCTTTTTGAGATAAAGACCATGGAATGGTCTGTGTTTGAATTAAAGGATAATGGAATAGTATCAGGCTAGATGAGATTTCCTAGCCAGTGGAATTGTTGTATGGACTCCCTTGGAATAGATGGATGATCTTCCTTGGGAGGTGCCACTGATATCCACCTAAGTCCTAAGGACTGATTGCCCAGTATGGATGTTCTTCCTTAGGCAGTGGAGATGGAAGTCCTGAGTGGTTATCCTCAGGCTAGTTTCTATAAGTCCTGAGGGATAGAGTGTCTCCTGTGTGAGATGATCTCTCTCAGGCATTGGATTGGAAAGTCCTGAGGGATAGAGTGCCCCCTGTGTGGGATGATCTCTCTCAGGCAAGTGGTTGAAAGTCCTGAGGGATTGAGTGCCCCCTGTGTGGGATGATCTCTCTCAGGCAGCGGACTAGAAGTCCTGAGGGATGAGTGCCTCCTGTGTGAGATGATCTCTCTAAGGCGTGTGATTGGAAGTCCTGAGGGATGAGTGCCTCCTGTGTGAGATGATCTCTCTCAGGCAGTAGTTGAGAATCCCGAAGGATGGAGTGCCCTTATTGGATGATCTCTTTCAGGTATGAGATTGGAAGTCTTGAGGGGTGAGTGCCTCCTGTGTGAGATGATCTCTCTCAGGAAAGTGACTGGAAAGCCTGGATGTGATTGCCCGTTATGGAGGTTCTTTCCCAGGCCAGTGTATGTGGAAGTCCTGGAGGTGATTGCCCTTTTTGGATGTTCTTTCCCAGGCCAGGCTGTATACAGATATGTTGTATCTCTAAGAGAGGGTATCCCGAGGGGATGAGAGCCTAGAGCCTCTCAGATGAGCCATATCTGAGTATGTGAAGTCCTGAGCGGTTGCCTCAGGCAATGTTTTATTGTGTTATGAGGCGGTGCCTCTCTGGTATGAAAGTGTCCAGTAGATGACACTATGTTGGTACCTCTGTGAGTCGATTGTGGGACGGCTGCGAGAGCCAGTGTGAGGTGTTGCACCTCTGAGATTGATAGTGTCCAGTGATGACACTTGGTTGATGCTACTCGGTAGCCGGGTTCTAAGAGCCAGCCAGGATAATGTCCTAGGCTTTGTTTATAGTTTTGTATATGTGTATGCTTGGAGGTGAACCAGGGTAAGGGAGGATCTCCCAGAACCCTAAGTTTACTGAGATGTTTATCTCACCCCGGTTGGGGTTGTGGTTTTCAGGTGCTTCTTCTAGAGGAGAGGAGCAGTCACGGGGCAGGAGGCCTTAGTAGAGTGGCTGACATGGAGGAGGGCTGCAGATAGATGATCAGAAGAGTTTTGTATTCTGTCTTGTACTCCCTGTGTAGGGAAATGGTGTGTGTGTGTACACCCATGAGGTTGTACATATTATGTTGTATGACCACATGTGTGGTTTTGTTTCTGAGAAGTATATATGTACAGAACTGTGTTGTTTAAGTAATTAATAATGTTTTCTCCTGATTATCCTTGTTTAGATTTATATATTTCTGCCTATGTTGTTTTGTGTGTGTGTTACCGGATCAGCAGGGGCTTGTTTTATGATGCTTTGTGTTGTGGTTTTAAATTCCATGCATAATGTAATCAAGAAAATCGATTCTTACGCTTCCGCACCGCTTTTATTTAACGCTGATAGCGCGTTTCTGATATTGTTGATGATAATACTCCGGAGGCCTACGGGGTGTTACATTAGACTTGAAGTTGGAGATCCACTTCTCTTCTTTAGTTATTTTACTAAGGACATCACCACTCTTTTCACATGTTTATCCTTTTAAGATGATTTTCACGTATGTTTCTCACAAAATTGGCTTTTTGTTGATGATAACACTCTTGCCTTTTACCACTCATGTCATTTTTTACAAGTTCTTAAATAGAACCCTCAATGCATATCAGTTATCAAAAGCACACACAATTTGTTAATGAGCCTCACTAAAGTTATCACTTAGAAGCCAAGGAAAAGGAAAACTTCTAGACAAAAGTAAAATGAATTTAAAAGACAAACAAGAAAAGCTAATTAGAAATAAAGAGAAAAAAGTAAAACTCCAAAGGAATTGCAAGAAAGACAAAATGCAATAACAAGAAAAAGGATGCACAGTTTTGAATATGTAAAACACCAAATTTTATGAAATCCTCAAAGGCAAATAACCTTTAACTTCTTTAAGTGCAAGATGCAAATCTATTTTGAAACAAGTTTCTCCTTTTTCTTTTTCAATCCCTATTTGTTTTGCACTTGTAACAAAATATTAATATGCCCAGCAAAATAGGAATTGTTAGTTTTCAAAATGAGGTTCTATATAATGATAATAACTGTGCCGATTTACAAAAATTAAATAACACAATAAAGACAAGATTACAACAATTATGGTGGCAGAATCATGACAATTAATGACATAATGATCACAATTCAGCAATGGTCAAATAAAGAACGCAAAACAAGAACATTACCAACTCTAGGATCTATGCTCTGAATACCACATGATATGATCCTCATATGGAGTCATATTTTTTTAATGGATCGTCCTTGAGTGGTTATCTTGTAATATGGAATTATAGAAATAAAACAAAAGACGAAGGTAGAAGAGTTGAAATTAGCACAAAAGAATTTAAAATAGTTTTATCAATGGTGCAAAAAACAACAAGATTATTTAAATAAGAAAAGAATAGAAAAGATGGAATAGACAAGAAATGGAAAAGAAGGAGCCACACTCTAGGAGAGTGATAAGCCAAGCGAGGAATTGCCACATAGGCATAAGAACCTTTGATAAGATTCAAAGGAGGTTTTAATCCAAGAACCAAAAAGAGGAGTCAATGCTCTCTACTCACACTCACAATGAAGTAAACCTCAAATACTATTCAACTCTAAAAATGAAAGGGATTACATCTCTATTTATATAGTTTAGTCCAAGGTGCTTGTCACACAAGCAGGCTAACCCTAATTTTAAGAAACAAAAGCAAAAAGTCCAAAAGCTTAAAGCCCAAATTATAATTTTAATTAAGCTAAAAATAAATTAATCAACAATTAAACTTAGGCTCCTAATTAGCATTAAACCAGCCCATTTGTCACAAATAAACTTAATGCAAATACAGTTAAATGAAAATAAGTAAAAATTAGGCTGCAAGTTGTAACGCCTCAACTTACGATCTTGTTATTATTGATTTTTAATGAAAATTCTTTTCAACTTATTTAAGAGCACCCAATTGAATATAATGAAATTTTGCCAATAACTGATACTCCAAGAAATTCTCATCACCGATTAATATTTATAAACCTGAAATAACATATAATAAGAGTACAAACTGGCACTGGTTTTATTACATAATACAAATAACTAGAACATTCTGTAACAAAAGAATATATCTTCAAACAACATATTTTTAAACAAAATCTTCTTCTTGTAGACAGCTAGGCAATCTCTCTCTTTGTTGTTCATCTGCTCGCCCGAATAAAATCAAGGTCATAGCAGGTGTCAACCACAGACACAAAACATAGGGTAAGTTTATGATAAACATAATTTAAGCAACAGATTATATTCAAGATGCAGATATTCATAACAACATCCTCAAAATTGCAGTTCTAATTTTTATATGATGCATGATTTCTCTTAGACTCTTATCATGTGGTACTAACTGTCAAGATAGCCCCATCCCAGTGGCACAAAACTGAAACGATCAGTCAGGGTACCACGGTGTTGCACGGGATTCTCACCCACACTTCATGTGATCATCATGGGTGGCGTGATTTCCCCACCACAAAAGTCACACCCCAGCTCAGACTCCTCTTGTCTGAACGCTCGAACTCAGTTCCTGCAGCTATCTGACACACCTCCTCTCTGAGGCAACTCTTATACACACCTCCACTTTGAGGCAACTCTTATGAGACACATCAGACTGATTCACTTATGCATATCTTATTCTTTTCATAAACTCAGATATTCAATATAAATCTTCCAATCATTGTCTGACATGATTTATTTAGAAAACCAACATAAATCATATACAGAACTCAACTTATTACTCATGTACCAAACATATCATCCATGTACAGAGATTTATAGAAACACTCAACAACACATAAAACCTCATTCAGGCATTCAATCATGTAACTATAACTTTAAATCCAATAATTACTCAGATACAAGTCATATTTCACAGATCTTCAAACACTTATTCAAACACAAATAACACTTAAACTATCTTTATCATAAAACTTCCCCATACATACCTTATAACCTCTTATGAAGCTTGTCTATTTCTTCCTAAGGGTACTAGCTTCTACACGTGATTCTTCAAGGAAGTGGGGTCTCTTTATGCTTTGAAAATGAAAGGATGAAAGTGAAATGAAAGAGATGGGAGAAGAGTGATTCACGTGAAGTTGGTAGAAAGGAAGTCTTGAAAATGACTTCCACTTAAAGCCCTCTTCCCTTTATATAGAGTTTGGAAAATAATAAAATATCTAAGGACATAATTGCCCTTCCTAGCTAGTTACTCTCATCTAGTTCCATCATAACTTAGTTTCTTCTTATTCCATTCCATCCTAACTAAACTCATAATTAATCTTTTAAATATCTTTTACTTTATGTAAAAATCTCCTAAGTCATGATGCCTTCTTTACAAGTGTCCCTCCACTTGTCTAAGTCATGAAGCTTCTCTTTCTTTCTCCATTTTCACGTGGCCTACAAGCAAGGAAGAGAAGATTTTCTTCTTTTCATCTTCTTCACGTGTATTTTCTTTAGCCAAGGGAAAGATTTTTATCTTCCTTTCCTCTTTCTATATCAAGTTTTATTTCCATTTAAGAAGAGAAAATTATATGTTTTCTTTTGTATACGTATGTCATCTTTTAAATGAAAAAGAATCTAGTTTTGTGACACCCTGAAATTTCAATAACTATAAATGTATGGTCAAAATGTTTCTTACACAACTATTTGATGTGAGTGTTAGGTTATGTGAGATTTGATTGGTTTATATTTAAATTATTTGGGTGAAATATTAATTAGAGATATTATAAAAATGTTTGAAGAGAAATGACCATATTACCCTTCTTTTGAAACAGAAATTACAGAAATACCCTTAAGGTGAAAATTATACAAATACCCTTGGATATTTTGAAAATTACAATATACCCCTAGGGTGAATGACAAATTACCATAGTACCCTTGAGGCTAGAATTACCAAGACACCCTTTGATATTTTGTGAAAGCTTGATGAAATTACAGAGTGCCCTTGGATGGCAAATTACCAAAATACTTTGTAACAGGAAGCCTCAGAATAGGATTTCTATGAATTTCATACGGTAATAACTTTGAAGTTTTATTCAGGAGAATTCAAGCATCAGAAAAATATGAAAAAATGATAAATAGAATCTGTGGAATTTTCTCTTAATTGTAGGATGAATAGATTTATTCAATAAGATGGTTTAGTTATTTTGATGGTTAGAAGCAGAACGGACCAATCAGAATTAAGATAAGAGCAGTCTTGTATGTAAGGTCTGTGTAGCACTCTGTATAGACTGCTTATGAGCAATTTATAATGTAATTGAAGTCAGTTTCTGGAAAACTCTAGAGTTCTATTATTTAATATTATCCTTTAGGTAGAAGAGTTCAAATTGAACTTTACTTCCTCTTAAGGAATGCCATGTGTGAAGTCATGTTGGAATTGAATTCTTCTTCATGAAAGGTGACATATGACATAAAGTAAAAGATATTTAAAAGATTAATCATGTTTTCATTTCCTTAAAGGGAAGAAATGATTAATCTTTTAAAATTGTGTGGTTCTCCTTGTGTCCATATGTCACCTTTCATGAAGAAGAAGAATTCAATTCCAACATGACTTTACACATGGCATTCCTTAAGAGGAAGTAAAGTTCAATTTGAACTCTTCTACCTAAAGGATAATATTAAATAATAGAACTCTAGAGTTTCTACAAACTGACTTCAATTACAGTATAAATTGCTCACAAGCAGTCTATACAGAGTGCTACACAGACCTTACATACAAGACTGCCCTTATCTTAATTCTGATTGGTCCGTTCTGCTTCTAACCATCAAAATAACTAAACCATCTTATTAAATAAGTCTATTTCTAGAAACTGACTTCAATTACAGTATAAATTGCTCACAAGCAGTCTATACAGAGTGCTACACAGACCTTACATACAAGACTGCCCTTATCTTAATTCTGATTGGTCCGTTCTGCTTCTAACCATCAAAATAACTAAACCATCTTATTAAATAAGTCTATTCATTCTACAATTAAGAGAAAATTCCACAGATTCTATTTATTATTTTTCCATATTTTTATTATGCTTGAATTCTCCTGAAAAAAGTTTCAAAGTCATTACCGTATGAAATTCATAGAAATCCTATTCTGAGGCTTCTTGTCACAAAGTATTTTGGTAATTTTCATCCAAGGGCACTCTGTAATTTCATCAAGCTTTCACAAAATATCAAAGGGTGTCTTGGTAATTTTTGCCTCAAGGGTACTATAATAATTTGTCATTTAACCTTGGGGTATGATTGTAATTTTTAAAATATCCAAGGGCATTTGTGTAATTCTAGCTCAAGGGTATTTTTCTAACTTCCACTTTAAAATATCTAACCAAAAATATCCAAGGGCATTATCCTCATTTTCACCTCAAGGACATTTCGTAATTTCTGCTTCAAAGGAAGGGTAATATGGTCATTTCTCTTCAAACATTTTTGTAATATCTCTAATTAATATTTCACCCAAATAACTTAAATATAGACCAATCAAATCTCACATAACCTAACACTCACATCAACAGTTGCACAAGAATAATTCATACAATATATATTTGCAGTTATTGAAATTTCAAGGTGTTACAGAAACACTGATAAAGAACACAATACACAACTATTTATACTGGTTCACCTCACAAAATTGGAGGCTACATCCAGTGTCTTCCAACCAACACTGGATTAGAGTTTTCAGTAAATCGTATTATTCTTTTACAAGCAATACAAGTGATAATCTCTATCAACCCTAGATAAAGATACTGAATTCTAAAACACTATTAGAATACAAATCACAAAGATCTTGAGAAACCTACTCAGTTCTTTCCCCTTGAGAACCCTACTCAAGAAAGCTTGGAAGAACTAAAATGATTTACACCACAAAATTCTAAAACATAAATTCTAAATGAAAAAGTTCAAGAAATACACAACCTGAGATCCTTAACAGATGACTGAATGAATGTTTGATGTTACTAATCAATCAGGTTGAATGAATGTCAATGCACAGACTAATCTTCCTTGAAATCCATTTTTCTCACAAGCACGTCATCTTCAAAATAACTCTTTGATTCTTCTCACAAGATGTGTCTCTCTTTGTAATATCAGTTTCTTCCTCTCTTTAATGCACTTAAAAGAATATTTCACTATTAAAATTTCTCAACTTATGAAGTGCAGACCCATAAAGCCTTTAAATAAAAAAAATCGATTTAACTAATTGTAATCGATTAATACGTTCAGGTAATCGATTATTTAAACATATGTAATCGATTAAATCAATCAGATAATCGATTAATATGTTCTTGAGCTTTCTGGAAAACTTTCATGAACAACTTAATCGATTAACACGGGATGTAATCGATTAACACAGATAAGCTCAGATAGAAAACAAGCCTTTGTAATCGATTACGCCTTACTTGTAATCGATTAAGGCAGACTCGCATTATATGTAAAATGAACTAAGTAATCGATTACGATTTGTCTGTAATCGATTAACACAGATAGACATATTTTGAAGTAACACTTGGTAATCGATTACAGAATACAGGTAATCGATTAAAGTATTCATCATGGCTTTTCCAGAAATAAAACAAGCATGTAATTGATTAAAGCAGTGCATAAACTGATTTTTCCAAAACTTTAGGTCATGTGATTTTCTTTGCAAATGCAAGAATTTAATAATATATTCTACATATGAATGCATGTAAGTGAATTATGCAATGCAATGATCACTAGGCTATGTACTTGAACCACTTAGACAAATTACAAATGCCATCAGAATGATTGGGCATGTAAAAAGCTAAAACAACAAGCCAAATACATTAGCCTTGCTTTGATAAACTTGCAGCTCCTTCTTCCAACTCCCCTTGTATCTAACAATCCCCCTCTTTTTGGCTTTTAATATGCCAAATTTTATTCAAATCAATTGATCATTTGTTTAGCATTTAACTTCTTTGAGAGAGAAAGATAGCTTTTAAATTCCTTGAGGGATGAAAGATAGGAATGAGCATTATGCTTAATCAACCTGAAACAAATTAGCCTCTTGACAAGAACAAGTGTTAAGTATGTTAAGTTTCAAGTGTCCAATGCATTTCATAATCATTTGCCCCCTTACTTAGACATATTTGTTAAAAAAAAATAGAGCAAAACATATCATTTGCATAGAATAATACATCAATTATTTGATTATTTCTCCCCCTATTTGGCTGATTAAAGACAAAAATCAATGCATAAACAGAGGTAAGAAAAATATCAACTAGGAAAAACACTTCATTAATGGAAACTCAGTACATTAATCAAACAAACAAAACATAACTGAAACAAGCATAAACTAAAGCAAAGCCTAAGCAAACCAAAAATAAGAAAATATGAGAAGCTAGCTAAGTTTGTCAAAATCATTCAGAACAAGCCAAGCTTCTATATTTTCCAGCCTAGTCTTCATCTCTTCCAAAGATGAATTGGTCTCAACCCTATGTTCATGATGAAGACTGAGTAAAACATCCATCTTTTGAACCATTAGTGATTCAAAAGGAGAGTATTGATACTCAGCAGCACCTTGTCCAGCTTCAGCTTCAGCTTTTTCATCTTCATTTCTTCATCCTCTAACAACACCTTCAGGTTGTTGCAGCTCACCCACCATTTTCCATCCTTGTGGTGTCTTTGTCAGACCAAGCTTTTGGAGATGCTTGATTTAGATGAGACTGACAATATCAGAAGTATTGTCAACAATCTCATCAGAGACATCAACATGGAAATGATCAATAAACCTAGAGATTAATACAGCATATGGAAAACTATAGCTGATCAATCTTTTTGCATTCAGCATAGTCTCAACAAACACAAGTCGCCAATTGATTTAGGTGGCAGGTTTGGTGCCATACACAAGTTGTAGGTCATCATCTGTGGCTTGTGCATGATTTGTGGATCTAAGAGTGAGGATGTAGGTGATGATATAGTGAAGAATCCTTCCTTCACTAGTCATATTTCATGTGCCAAGCCTTAGCTTCAACCTAGCTTGAGGGTCTTGAAGCATCCCTCTATAGGTATCAATCCTATTATAACCTATTTCTTCCTCAAATTTTCTGGTTCCATCAGGAGTGATGCCAGCAACAACTTGCCAAACCTCTTCATCAATCACAATGAGAACACCCTTTACTTGAGAGTGAATTACCATGTAGGTGTAGAACACCTTCACCAACTCAGGGTAAAAAAGTACCCTGAAGTTCTACAAACTTCCTCAATCCCTGAATTTCAAAAGGTCAGGGAATTGAAAACCTTCCTTGACAAACCAGTCAAGGTTTAGATATTTGGGGGCATGATTAATTTGGTGGCATTAAACTGGGTATAAGTCATTTTATCCTTTTCTTTAAAGAACCAAGAATGCAATTTGTTCCCTGAGGATTTGGATGACTCATCAACCTTTCTCTTTCCAGTTTTGACTCTCTTAGAGGTAAACATTATGTAGGAAAGGTATTTAGAAACTGGGCTAGAAGAAGAAGAGAATAAAGGCTCAGAAAACTCAATGAGCAAGCTTGAAGAGAGAAACAATTCAGGTGTGAATCTCTCTCTTGAGAAAAGCTGAATTTATAGAAAAATTTTGTGCTTCAAGTTTGAATTTTAAACAATGTAATTGTTACTACACGTTCCAAGGCCATAACTTTATAGTTATTGATTCAAATTTTGAATTTTGAATGAAATCTGACAGTTTTAATTTTCAAAATTTTTTTGCAGAGCTTCAGTAACTCCATCAATAATCGATTACAGAAGCAACGTAATCGATTATTTCGTTCTTCATAAAGACAAACAACCGTCCGATAATCGATTATTCCGTGAAGTAATCGATTAAAGCATATCTCATTTGAATCAGAGAGTTTTCATTAAAGTGTAATCGATTACAGAAGAATCATAATCGATTAAAACAGAGAATATATGAACTAAGATGTATTTCCTATGAGCTGTAATCGATTATTCCATAAGGTAATCGATTAAAGCAGAGAGACAAGAATCAGAATCCAATTTTTTATGAAGTGTAATCGATTATCTCATTAGTATAATCAATTACATATCATAGAAAATGTCTCTAAATCAAGGGTAAGCATCAAATAATTGATTATTCCGAGTGGTAATCGATTAAACCAGAGCATTATGCAGTATGAACAGTATATATGCATTCAATGTTGAATTTTTAGCACATGTGATGATATTGCTAGTTGACATGTAATATCATACAGATTATCACACAACAAACAAGCTATGATATATTCCTAACATGTTTCTAAGTGTATATAATCTATATCTTAGTAAGGGATTAGTGAAAATATCAACTAGTTGATTATTTGTTTTAACAAACTCAATTTTGATATTACCCTTTTGAATGTGATCCCTGAGAAAGTGATGTCTGATCTCAATATGTTTGGTCCTTAAGTGCATTACTGGATTTTTAGAAATGTTGATAGCACTTGTGCTGTCACACAGCAAGGCAATCCCTTGTAGCTCAACACCAAAGTCTTGTAGTTGTTGCTTCAACCAGAGACTTTGTGCACAACAACTTCCAACAGAAATGTATTTAGCTTTAGCAGTGGAAAGAGCTACATAGGATTGTTTCTTGCAATGCCAAGAAATCAGAGAGCTTCCCAACAAGTGGCATGTACCACTAGTGCTCTTCCTATCCAATTTGCACCCTGCAAAATCTGAATTAGAATATCCAATTAAACTAATTGATGTACCTTTAGGATACCATAATCCAACTCTTGGTGTGGATTTGAGATATTTGAGTATCCTTTTTACTGCAGTAAGATGAGATTCCTTGGGATTTGCTTGGTATCTTGCACATAAGCAAACACTTAGCATTATTTCCGGTCTACTAGCAGTTAAGTATAATAAGGATCCAATCATTCCTCTTTATTTTGACTCATCAACACTTTTTCCTTTTTCATCTAAGTCAAGATATGTTGATGTAGCCATAGGAGTTGTAGCATCTATGCTCTTTTCCATTTCAAATTTCTTAATCATTTCCAAATAGTATTTTGATTGTCTGAGAAATGTTTTATTCTTCAATTGCTTCACTTGAAGTCCAAGAAAGAATGTTAATTCTCCCATCATAGACATCTCAAATTCACTCTGCATAGAGATAGAAAATTCCTTGCACATAGACTGATTAGATGAACCAAATATAATATCATCTACATAAATTTGAACTAACATAATATCATTGCCTCTTTTCTTAAAGAGGATCTAGTAGGAACTCCCTTTGATACATCCCCTATAATATTGTCAAGGGAAAAAATTTTAGTAGTTCTCCAATCCTTGTGCTCTTGAATGGGTGTTGAATGTTCCACTTTGTCATTTGAATCAAGCCTTAGCTTTTCATTAAACTGCATAATATCTTTTTTTGATCATGCATCATCATCACATTCTTTTCCTCCTGAGAGGTGTTATACTCATCACATATGACATGCACTGATTCTTCTACACATAATGTTCTTTTGTTAAAGATTCTATATGTTTTTCTTTGTAAAGAATAACCAAGAAAGATACCTTCATTAGCTTTAGCATCAAATTTTTTAAGAGAATCTTTACCATTATTTAGAACAAAACATTTGCAGCCAAATGCTCTTAAGTGTGAAATGTTTGGCTTCCTTCCTTTGTACAACTCATAAGGGGTTTTCTTCAAAAGAGGCCTTATGAGGAGTCTATTCAAGGTGTAGCAAACAGTATTCACTGCATTAGCCCAAAAATGTTTTGGCAAATTTGTTTCACTAAGAAGAGTTCTAGCACCTTCTTCAAGGGATCTATTTTTCCTTACTACAACACCATTTTGTTGAGGTGTTCTTAGAGCAGAAAGATTGTGGTTGATTCCATATTCCTCACAGAATTTTTCAAAATTTTCATTTTGGAATTCACCACCATGATCACTTCTTATTGAAACAATATTGCAAGCTTTTTCATTTTGAATAGTCTTGGCTAATTTTCTAAATGTTGTGAATGCATCATTCTTAGATCTTATAAGCAAAGTCCATGTGTATCTAGAAAAATCGTCAACAATGACTAGACCATAGTAATTACCTCCTAGGCTCATAGTTCTTGAAGGACCAAATAAGTCCATATACAATAACTCAAGGGATTTAGTAGTTGAAACAACATTTTTGCTTTGAAAACAATTCTTTGTTTGTTTCCCCTTTTGACAAGCATCACATATTTTATCCTTCTCAAATTTGAGCTTTGGTAAGCCAATGAATGACTAAGTCTTTTCTAATGAGCTTATTCATAGAATGCATGTTCAAGTGACTTGCTCTTCTATGCCATAACCAAGTATCATTAGTTTTACTGATTATGCAACTAGTGTTGTGAATGAATGCATGCTCAATGGAAAGTACATAGATGTTGCCCTTCCTCTTACCAACATGTATAACCTCATCATTTTGACTATCACGGATCAAACAACAGTTATTGTTGAAAGAAACATTGAAACCTTTATCACATAGTTGGTTGATGCTTAGAAGGTTATGCTTCAATCCTTCAACATATAGAACATTGCTGATTATAGTCTTAATGTTGTCTCCTATGTTACCTTCTCCAATTATCTTTCCTTTGTTGTTATCACCATAAGTGACAAATCCTCCATCTTTTAGTTTGACATTTGTAAGTATGGATATGTCACCTGTCATGTGTCTAGAGCATTCGTTATCAAGATACCATAGTGATGATTTTGCTCTAAGACGCACCTGCAGAATTTAAATCAAGTGGCAAAGATGTAAAATAAGGGAACACTTCACACTTAACCAAGAGGGGGGTGAATTGGTTAGCCTTGGTAAATTTAAAAATTTCTTTCTTAAGTAAAAATAGAGTAATCTTGCCCTTTGGATCTTTATCACAAATCAATCAAGAAACTTTATTCAAACTCAATCCAAGACTTGTAATGCCTCAACAAACAAATAAACTACAGTATTCACAACAAGAATTAACAAATATGCAGTAAATGAGAGAGCACAAGATTTATACTGGTTCACCTCAAACCCTATGAGGCTACATCCAGTTTCTTCTACTCAACACTAGAGTAGAGTTTCACTATATCAAAAATATTCTTACAAGCAAAAATACAAGCCTCTCTTTATCAACCCTAGATAAAGTTCAGAAGTCTAAAACCCTATTAGACCCTTAGAGACCAAAACCCACACTGAGAACACTACTCAGTTGTCCTTAGAGAAACATTATCTCTACACTTGCAAGAAAGTCAAATTACAATGGAACAAACACACAAAAATACAAACAGAGGATTTACACCATCAAAGAGTAAGGAAAGAATTCACCTGATGATCCAAGAATCATATGCAAAGTGAAGAATATACCAGGTTGAATGAATTACAATATGCAGAATCAATGCCCTTTCCTTAGACTTTGAAAAGATCTA
>PYAF01001230.1:31411-46679 GCA_007407185.1 Glycine tomentella | reverse complement strand
CATCCGTTTTCAGTGATTCTTGACTCAAATTCGTAGTTCAGAAAGAGATCTTTCGTCTCGATTTGGAAACGCTTGAATCCGAGTTCTGTAGCGTGAGATACACTCTATTCTTAACAGGACGTGTTGTTGGCTGAATTCTGGGCGTGAAATTCCATTCCTAGTTGATCCTAATCTCTAATCCTATTGGGGATCATATCATCTCCTTAGCGGTTTGACACCTAACAGTCCTGAAAAATTCATCAGAAGAAAATGCAGAGGTGATCATATTTTTAGCCTTAAAATCATATTGAACTATTCTTTTTTCAGCATCTGTAATTTCATCCCGATCTTTGGGAATCAATTTATTATCAACAGTTTTCATTGGGACCAAAGGACCTTTTATTATTATAGCATTCCATGCTCCAGGATCGTTGGACTGAATGCAAATCTGCATTCTATTTTTCCAAAAGCTAAAATGTTTTCCCTCAAACATCGGTGGACGATTTAGGGAGGCACCCTCTTTGAAAGTAATCTGAATGGTATTCATTTTCTTTATAAAAGATAGTGATCTTAAATAAATCTCAAGAACCAGCACTCGGTACCAATTGAAAATACAATAAACACACTTCAAATAACCAAGAGGGGGTGAATTGGTTAAAAAGTCTTTTAAAACTTTTCTTTAAACTAATTTGTGAATTAAAACTTGGATCGTATCACTCAATCACCCTTTATCAATAAAAGAATTTTCTTTCAATCAAGATACACCATAGAATGCATGTAATGATTGAAATGCTTCTTGTTGATTATATGTTGATTTCCAAATATAAGCAATGAAAGAAACACTGACAAAGAATATAATACACAACTATTTATACTAGTTTACCCACAAACTTGGAGGCTACATCCAGTGTCTTCCAACCAACACTAGGTTAGAGTTTTTAGTAAATCGTATTATTCTTTTACAAGCAATATAAGTGATAATCTCTATCAACCCTAGATAAAGTTACTGAATTCTAAAATACTTTTAGAATACAAATCACAAAGATCCTGAGAAACCTACTCAGATCTTTCCCTTTGAGAACCCTACTCAAGAAAGCTTGAAAGAACTAAAATGATTTATACCACAGAATGCTAAAATAGAAATTCTAAAAGAAAAAGTTCAAGAAATACACAACCTGACATCCTTAACAGATGATTGAATGAATGTTTGATGTTATCAATCAATCAGGTTGAATGAATGTCAATGCACGAACTAATCTTCCTTGAAATCCCTTTTTCTCACAAACACATCACCTTCAAAATTACTCTTTGGTTCTTCTCACAAGATGTGTGTCTCTTTGTAAAATCCCTTTTTCTCAAAGAATATTTCGCTCTAAAAATTTCTCAACTTATGAAGTGCAAACCCGTAAAGCATTTAAATAAAAAAAACTGATTTAACTAACTGTAATCGATTTATCCGTTCATGTAATCGATTATTTTAACATATGTAATCGATTAAATCAATGAGATAATTGATTAATATGTTCTTGAGCTTTCTGAAAAACTTTCATGAACAATTTAATTGATTAATACGTGATGTAATCGATTAAGGCAGACTCGCATTATATGTAAAATGAACTAAGTAATCGATTACGATTTATTTGTAATTGATTAACATAGATAGACATATTTTGAAGTAACACTTGGTAATCGATTACAGAATAGAGGTAATCGATTAAAGTGTTCATCATGGCTTTTCCAGAAGTAAGCACAAGCATGCAATTGATTACATAGTAATGGTAATCGATTAAAGCAGTGCATAAACTGATTTTTCCAAAACTTTAGGTCATGTGATTTTCTTTGCAAATGCAAGCATTTAATCCTATATTCTACACATGAATGCATTTAAATGAATTATGCAATGCAAGGATCACTAGGCTATGTACTTGAACCACTTAATTACAAATGCCATCAAAATGATTGGGCATGTAAAAAGCTAAAAATACAAGCCAAATGCATTAGCCTTGCTTTGATAAACTTGCAGCTACTTCTTCCAACTCCCTCTGTATCTAACAACAGGAGGTTTCACAACCCCTTAGCCTCAAGTGTGTAAGTGTGAAGATTCTTGAAGTAGCAAAGACAATCAGTGTTTGACCGAAGAGGTATACAGCCCCTCAACCTTGAGTGCGTAAGCACAAAAAGGCTTGTAGTAGTAAGGTCCATCAACATTTAACGGGAGAGGTACATAGCTCCTCAGCCACAAGTGCATAAGCAAAAATAGGCTTGAAGTATTGAGGATGGTTAGCATTCGACTGGAGGGGTACATAGCCCCTCAGCCTCAAGTGCGTAAGCACGAAGAGGCTTGAAGTAGTAAGGTCAATCAACATTCGACCAAAGAGATACACAAACTTACTAGACAAAAAAATTCTCGAATGAACATTCAATTGATTTTCTAACTTCGAAAAATATAACTTAAGTATGATCAAATCGAAATATACTTTCATGCATTCCCTAATAGAAGAAATATAACTTGTTTAAAATTCCCCAAATTGTAAGTCCATCGTTAATTCAATAACCAATCATTGTTCAAAACTAATTGTTTGTATCATGGATAGATTTAATTGTGTCGAGGTCGACCATGTGTACTCTTGATACCATGGACAACTTTAATTGTGTCAAGGTCGACCATGTATACTCTTGATATCATGGATGGTTTTAGCCATGGCAGTCATGTTGATGCTGACCATGTGTACTCTCAGTACTAGGACAATTTTAGTCATGTCAATTATGCCGATGCTAACCATGTGTACTCTCGATACCATGGACGATTTTAATCGTGTTGATCATGTTGATGTCAACCATGTGCACTCTCAATACCATGGACAATTTTAGTTGTGCCAATCGTGTCGATGTCAATCTTGTGTACTCTCGATACCATAGACAATTATAATCATTTCGATTTAGGTTGGACTCAACCCAAACTAATTGTCGTATTGAAGACTCTTACACCTTTATTCATGCGCTTCTAGGTTGGACCTAATCAATCTTATGTCTTCGTGCCTGTCATCTATTACAAAAATAAAGTAAATAAAGATAACAGAATATGTTTGATTGTTCATTGTTTAACCATATTTTAGTTTATGACATCTAATTTTCTTTTAAACTATTTTACCATCGCACATTATCATCTTTTATTAGTATATATATATCACCCTGTTTATTTATTTTTCTTATATTTTCTTCTTAAATTATATCCATCTATCTATAATCCTATCTATATAAATAGATAGATATCTATAGTTATAAATTTTTGTTGTTGTCCCCATCAATCAAATTAAAAACTCATTTCTATATGAACGATCAATCACAGAAATTAATTATATCCCTTTAATAAATTGAAGATATATTAGGATAACATAAATATATATTTTTGGTCTAATAATAAATAACTAACAAATAGTATCAAAAAGTAAAATAATAATAGTCACCACAGGTCAAACTGATTAAAATTTTGAAAATACTAATTTGAAACAAGAGATTATAATAATAAAAAATTAAGTTCATAATACGTGTTATCTTAAAAAATAGGTTGATAATATATGTTTAAAATTTATTTTCTTCCAAGAAACAAATATGTAAAATATTTTAAAACATTCTACGATGTGCAACACACATCCACGAATAAAGGTGTAACCAATGCCTTCATATAATAGAGATGGGACAATGAGACCTTTTTCTTCCACCTGCTAGTTGGAGAAATTACCATCACCCTCAATTATGTGTCATGTTTGTTACATTTGCCTATACAAGACAACTCATTAGTCACACAAAGACAACCTACACCAAGGAAGAAATTAGAGCATTGTTGAGGTTGAGCTTGGTATTATGACAGACCAAGTGGCAAATGCTTCGACGATATCAGGAAGTAGGGAGGCTCTAGGTTGGTTAGAGGAGTTGTATCACACATATGTTGCTAGTAAGTCCTATGTTTTGGCTGCTAGGGCAAATTTGTTACACTTGCTCGACAATATGATATTCGCTAATAAGAGCTCGACACATTTGCACATATGCTACCTGCAGTACCTTGGCGGTCTAAATCACTATAGGGAGTACATTAGGGGAGTATCTATACTAACATATCTTTATGATCAGTTGTCATATGCAAGCTTGTATGGCAACAAGCACATGGGAGGTTATATGCGCTAATCATGGTAAGATTGTTGCGTATTTTTTTTATACATAATTTTTTGTTTGTTAATACTATATGATGCTAAAAGTATATTTCATATTTTACAGGCATGGGTGTTTAAGCATCTTCCAACCATTCCTTGTCGTTAAAAGCCAAAGACTTATGATCGCAATAAGCCACTTGTGGCTAAGTGAAGGTCGTTGAGGGATAGCGGCATGGTTGATGTGACCAGGGAGGATTTGGACCCGTTGCAAATGACTAATGTTGTCTAGTCCCCATATGCATCACACAAAGTTGTCAGACCTGTTGAAGACTAAACATACTACTTTAGCTACATCAAAGTTGGGACGGACATGTCGTTATATCTCCTCGACAGGGTTTTGAAGCAATTCGAGTATGTACAGGGGATTCCTTTGCCCCCGCACGTCCTCTATATGAGAAGTACGGTGAGGCGTGGGACAAGTGAGGACAATATTTGGTGCCCTTGGGCGACATGGTCGTGGGCCTCTATGGACTTGCTCTACGGAGTATTTGCCTTGGTATTATGAGCATTCACATCCATATGTGATTCCACCATATGAGGGAGAAACACCATGTAGTCTTGTACGTATTCTGCCATAGCCCAAGCCTTAGCCATAACTTGGTGGTGATCAGCTACCAGATTATGTGTCAGGTGTATACTACTTATGTCAGGTAATATAAACAATATTGTCATCATTTTGTTTTGATTTTTAATTAAAAAATAATTACTAATTGAATTATTAAATAGTAGGATCTATTCTAGACAGTGTTATAAAACCCGGCCCGATCATTGACCCAGTCGAGGTAGTGGGTCAGTAATTGGCCCGATTTGACCCAGTCTATATTAAAAAAAATCAAAATTATATTATATATGTATATAATTAGCATTATTTGATTAAGAAAAGTATCCATAATTCCATACTCAAAAATCCAAAATAAAGTTTGAAGTATTAAAGTTGATAATACAAATAAAGTGTTATAAAAAAGAATGTAAATAGCAAAAAATAAAATGAGTCCGAGCCCATTTCGAAATGAAAAAAACAGTGAAAAGCAATATTAGGGGTACAGGAAGCAATACTAGCCTGGCCCATTAAAAAAACCCTAATCTCCTATATATATATATATATATATATATATATATATTCTTCTTCTCTTGCTCTGTGCCCCCATCCACCGTTGTGTCTTCCTGCTGTTCCTCGCCCACACCTTTTCTTCGATCATCTCTACCTTTACTTCCCATCTCCTTAATATGATCGTTTTGTTGCCACTGAGCTCCCAGACGAGGTGATTCTTGAAGTTATTGAGAATTTTGCGGTCAAATCCTCGGATGAGGTGGCGGAGCAGAGCTTCTCCGGCAAAAGGTGT
Source organism: Glycine tomentella (assembly GCA_007407185.1). Taxonomy (NCBI): domain Eukaryota; kingdom Viridiplantae; phylum Streptophyta; class Magnoliopsida; order Fabales; family Fabaceae; genus Glycine; species Glycine tomentella. The sequence goes on along the minus strand of PYAF01001230.1, from coordinate 41,146 downwards.
TGGTGAACAAGACGAAGGGTGAGTGGTCACATACTAACACACTGAATAAGCTTGCTTTCTAAAGGGTGAGTGGCGTGAGACCTCCCGCACGAGTGCGTGAAGGTGGAAGCGTGAGGAGGGTCACTGAACTCTGAAAAAACGACGTCGTTTTGCCATTTTGGAGCCGTTGTCTCTTTCTACCTAAACTCGATCGGGTCACCGGGTTCTTAAAAAATCGACCAATTCTTGCCAGGCCTAACCAGGCCACTTGCACATCCGGTTCCATGCCCAACCCGGCTCGGAGCTATCTACGGTTTCCGGTCCGACCGGTCGGTTCAGACCGATTTTAATAACACTGATTCTAGATGATGTTAGAGTCCATGCAAAGATTGCTAAACATGAGATTGTACCTAAAGGCATAGATAGTCGCCACCTCATACAAAAGATTTTGTTGATGGCATAGGAGAGTCTTGTAGTTGGGTGCAACTCAAACGAATAGAGACCGAGGAAGAAAGCCAACAAAGGTGGCCTCAAAGCGATTGATCATTATTATGGGCATTTCACATTATTATTATTATAATGATCATCATTATTTTTCTATTTTTCTATGAACTTATATTTAACAGTTTATCCTTGCTTTTTTATGTTTAAACAACACATGTCTAGTAATGTAACAAATAATGATATTTCAATTAAATTCATAAAACAAACAATAACAACAACTAAAATAATAGCACTTCTATAGACATGGTTATCAAACTCTTACTCTTAGAGTTTACGAGTCCACTTATCCTTTGTGAGTTGACTCGTGTGCAAACTCCCTTTTTAGTAGAATCTAGATAAACTTAATAGACTCTATGCAAACTCAGCAGACTCTCAAGTTTACCATCGAGTCAGTAAGTTAAAAAAATTAGACTAAAACATAGGTCATTTTGGGTTGTTTTTTGTGCTTTTAGGGTTCAACATACCTTCATTTGGTGTGTTGTTCCTAACTCAAAAAATCTTCACATTTAACAACATTAAACTCTTATTCTCCAGAAACACCAAATATTTAATAGGAATGCTCTACCACTGCTATCACATCCATAATTTATTATTTATTAGTGATGCATTACTGGACTTTGTGATTTAATTATTGTAGAATTTATGGTTTACTATTTTGCATTATTATGTTGTTGAAATACTTATTTGGTATGTTATTTTTGAAAATATAATGAAGACTTTTGCAAATAACCAAGAGGGAAGTGAATTGGTTTTACCTCAGAGTTTTAAAAATTTCCTTTCCAAATATGTAACAGCAGAAGACTTTAAAAGGATCATATCAATCTAAAACCAATTTAAAAAAAAACAATTTACTTCTCCAATCAAATTACCCGTGTGTTGTGACCAAGTTTGTATGATAGTCAATTACTATACTTCAAGAGTTAAATGAAATACAAACTAAAATATAAAGCACAAAAGATTTATACTGGTTCACCTTTCAAACCCTCTACATCCAGTTTTCTTCCAACCAAATCTTGGTTAGAGTTCCACTATAACAAATATCCATCTTTACAAGCTTACAAATGATCTCTCTTACCCACCCTAGGTAAAATTCAAAATCTACTTCCTATAGACTTTTCAAAAAACCAAGAACCAGAGATCCCCTCTCTGTTCTTTCCTCTAGAAACCCTTTCTAGAAAAAGCTTTAAAGAATACAAATGTTATATGGAAGTATCACACAATTTTACAACAGAAATTTACTAGAAGTCAAGCTTAAGGTACAAGAAAGATATCACCTTATAATCCTCAGCAATAACAATAACATGAATGATTCAATCAACCTGAGATTATATGTAGAAAATGACCACCAGTCTTTCTTGAATTCTTTCTTTAAGAACAAGCTTGAACAAAACTTTGATCTTTGAGTTACAATACTAAGAACTCATGTAGATCCCATTGACATTCAACAATTATGATTATCTCACTTAATTCTAACTTGGGTACTCTTGAGAATTGTAGAAAAATGTTTTTCACTAAGTTTGCACGAGTTTTGTAATGTCCTCTCATTAAAACAGACTCAACATTTCTATTTTTAACAAAACTGTTTTAACTAATTGTAATCGATTATTTCGTCAATGTAATCGATTATTTCATCAATTGTAATCAATTATTTTATCCATATAATCGATTAAATTGTTCATCAGAAATCTGAAAATCTGTCACGAACAAAATAATCGATTAAGTCAGACAAACCAAGTTTTTCAATGCATACAAGTAATCGATTAAGTACCCATTTAATCGATTAACACAGACCATGCCTAAAACTTGACAATGCATATTTAATCGATTACGAATATCTGGTAATCGATTAAACCAGATGAACATGTTGTGTAAAATTATGCAGAAGCTCTGGTAATCGATTATTTCGTAAGATAATCGATTATCACAGGAAGTTCCAAATCTGTGTAGAGCTTATTTAACCGATTACGATCAAATGGTAATCGATTAAAATGTTCATAAGGCATTTTCCAGAAACCAACACATGCCTGTAATCGATTATTTTACCAAAGTAATCAATTAAAGCAGTGAGAAATTGTTTTATACAATTTCTAATAGCCTTTATGAGTTACTACCAATTTGATTGTTACCACATGATTAATTCATATTAGATGAAGGTATGAATGCATGAATTACCCTTAGACAATGAGGATTATAAAGCTTTATCTCAATAAACCAAGCTTAAGAACAAATTACAAATGCCATCTAATAAGATTGGGCATGTAAAACATCAAAACTCATTTGCCTCTTCATCTTTGAATACTTTGCTTCAGCTTCATGATTCTAACAATTTTTAGGTATTTTGTCATTATTTTTATATGAAGTAGACTCTTACAAGTTGAGTCTGTGAAACTCCAACGAGTCTACGTTGACTCTCGAGTTTGGTAACCTTGTCTACAGGCATTAAAAAAAACAACAACCAACATACATTTCATTAACTAAAAACATGACTACATAGAGTTATCATCTTCATTAGAGCTTGTTGTCACCATTGATCCATGCATCTAAGCAACAATCTCTTTGGAAAATCTTTGGCAAATTTCTTCTGGAAATCGGTTAACCGTTGCATACAACTCAATCGATCCTTTAGAACTAAGTTCCGAAAAGATGCAAAAAAAGCATATTTCCCACATTATTGTCATCTTAAGTCTCCATACAATAATACTCAATACAACCATCACCTACAATGCAGGTTTACGGTAAAAAATGTCAAGTGAGCTTCTTCCACTTCTAATGGCATCTGTAACTATTTTCCTTTATGCAAAAAGCGACACTTTCTCACTAATTTTAATGAATTTGGGACCATTACGGCATTCAAATAATACCCCCTCAAAAGTTGATACCATATCACCATCATAATACACAACAACAACAACAACAACAACTCACTCCATCTTAAACAAATATGGTGAATATCAACACAATGCATTGAGATGCCTTAAACTACCACTTGTATTTATCAACATCATATATTGTTCTCTTGTGAGTCAATTATCAGCAACGACCAAGATATCACTAACAAACTAGACAGTTCAAGTTGCATTTAGCTCTACAAGGTGAAAACAATGATGAATACACTCAAATACCAAGAGGGGGTGAATTGGAATAACCTTGACATTTTAAATTTTTTTATGAAATCAGAGTTTAGGATCTTAATCACTTTTAAAACCAACACAACCTTAATTCAGTCAAACCACTCAGTCCAAGATTTCAATCACAAAATCAGCACTTGTTGAGTAATGAAGAAATCACAATAGATGAGAGATCAAGATAACAAGAAGAGATAGAACAATAGAAATTAACACAAGCACATATACTGGTTCACTTCTCAAGAGAAGCTACATCCAGTTTCTTCCAACCAACACTAGGTTAAAGTTCCACTAAATCAAATTTTGTTCTTTACAAGCTTTTACAATTGATCACCTTTATCAACCCTAGATAAAGAAACAAAAATCTAAACCTTATAGACTTCTAATGACCAAGAACCAGAGAACACTACTCTGTTCTTCCCTCTAAAGAACCCTTCTCTAGAAAAAGCTCTAAAGAGCCTCTTTGATCTAAGAACTTACAAAAAATAAAAGTGAACAAACAAATCACTGCAAGAGTTTAAGAGATACACAACCTCATGATCCTCAGATGATGAATGAATGAATATTACCAAACAATCTCGGGTTGAATGAATGTAATTCTTGAAATCAGCTCTCTTTGACAAACTCTTGATAAATCTTGTTCAAACCAACATGATCAATGATGGATGAGTGATAAGTGCCATATTTTAGTGAAATTAGGGTTTTAATTTTGGCACTAATCTTTTGATTTTAATAAATTCCTTGATTAAAATGCCCTAAACTTAGTTGTTTTATGGTTTGTGTGAATATGTAGGGACTTATTCACATTTTGGAAGATTCATCCATTCAAATCCGGTGGTTTAAAAATTACCAGTTGTATCCGGAACATCCATAGCATCCAATACAAAGACAAAAGGGCAAAAACGTCATAAAAGGAAGATTGTAGAAGCTTTTTCGCCCAAGACTCGCTTGGGCCATCACCTTTCTTCAGCAAAGGGTTTTTAACTTGCCCAGGCTAGTGAAGCATGCACAAATGGCTGGCCCAGGCGAGCAGCTTTCTTTGGCACTAAGTAATCAACTCGCCCACGCGAGCAAACCAAGGCTAAACCACTCGCCTGGGCGAGTGGACACAAGCAGCACACCATGGCTATAAATAGCCATGCAAAGGTGAAGGAAAAATAAGTTTTGGAAGGCCATTTTGAGTTAGAGAGAGTGAGAAAAAGTGAGAAATTGGTGAGGAGACTCTGCCGGAGTGATTCAGGGATCGCCTCTTTCATCATGTACTCAGTTGATCTTGTGCTCTCCACAATGATCAGCTAACTTCTTTAAGGATTGGATGTAATCTTCTACCCATATGTATCTCTTTTAATATTTGTTTTGCATGAATCTTTTCTACTCGTTATTAGTAAATTCATTCTGCTCTTAATGCTTGATTCTACTTGATCACTAGTTTCATGAAATAGGATTCTAAGTTTAACTGGAAAGTACGCTTAGGATCTGAACTGAATGACTTTACTCTTTACGTTATGTTGCTAGGAATAGAGCATAACATTTAGATTGCAATTAGCACGCGATTATGATTGTAATGCTGGGATATTTATTTCATATGCGAGGAATCGATATTTAATAAATCTTTAGGATTCTCAAATGGGAGGGATCGATTTGGAGTGATTTTATGTGTGCATCAATAATGATAGGAAATGATTTATACATGGTAATGTTAATTGAATACGAAGGGTATGAACGATGAAATCCAATCCTACTCTTTTCTTGAAATTAATTAAAACTCGCTTTAGTTACCTTCCGTACATTTCTGTAATTTCGACGTACTAAATCCATTACTTTCATATTTTCTTTTATCTCCGTTATGTTCACAAAAACCTGAAACTTCGCTTACACTCTTTGTACATAACTATTAAATTGTTAAATTTTATTTGGATTAACTGAGTAACTCATGTTCCTGTGGACATGATCTTTTATAAATTTTGTAACTTACAACGACAATTGGTACGCTTGCCAAAAGTCTAACAAGTTTCTGGCGCCATTGTCGGGGACTTGAGTCGCTTACTCAGTTCTTTTAAATTTAATCTTTCAGTTTAGTAGGACTTTTTCTTTACTTTCGTTATTTATATTTATTTTAAATTTTGTATAAATTCTCTTTTTATATTTTGATTAACCTTGGTGCTTACTGGATCTTGTAGTTTGTTCTTTTTCCTTTATGCAAGGTAAGTTTTCTATAGATAAACTTTTGTTTGATCCAGAATTACCAAAACAGAAAGGAAAAACAAAAAGAAAAAGAAACAAGAAGCCAATAAGCCACCGGGTGAAACTTCATTTATCGATTCTCCTTCACCAGAAAAATCACTTGTACATGATAATATGGCTGACAGAGGGGGAGAAGAAAATAGACCACCAAGGAGGACTCTTGATAACTATGCGTACCAACAAGGACCAAAACACTACAACAATATAGTCAGCCCTCCTTTCAACAATAAAGTTATGGAACTAAAGCTAGCATTACTCAATCTAATTGGCTCACATCCATTTGCTAGGCTAGATCATGAGGATCCATACATGTAACGACCCGCCTTGTCGCTACGATATCACTAACTCTTAATCGTGCATATTTCAATTTTTAATAAAACTTCATTAATTTGATAATGAAAATGATGGTAAATTGTTCGCAATAATACAATTATCATACACATAGTTCAATTACATATTTAAACACATTGTACATGTATATTAAATCAGTACATGTCATCCACATGTTAGAACTTCCTTTAGCTTTATATGTATATACACCTGAAATTACATATCAACAAAAAAGTTAAAGACTAACTAAGAGAGAGTTGATTAACAAAACACAACTCTTTCTCCAAAAGAAATTCAACGTCATCACATCGGCTTGGCGACTCCAACCAAAAAGAAGATCTCCCTCCAAAGTCACCTACTGCTGCTCATCTGCTCCCACGAACGAAAGTTCACGATCATCACAGGTACCAACCACACGATACAACAAATGCAAGGGTGAGTTTATTATATAAAAACCAACAAACATCAGATAGCAGCAATTGGGAAGGAAACAACATTACCCACCACAATCATTAACAAAAATCCATGATTCCAACACACACTCAACAAACCAATTATCCAATGCATTTCACAACTCAAACAATCATGCATAGAATGATGTATGCACCTGACTCATCTATCAGTATGCAATGTGGTACCATCTCTCAGAAATAGCCTCTCACAGGAAAAATGACTCACTGCCTATCAGGGTCACCCTGTCGTGCACTGGCCATTCCCCCACCTGGTGATCAGCCAGCGTCGCTACGGAATTCCAAACCTGATGACCCCTTAGTACATGCATTCTCAGTCCACTGAAACCCACAGGTAAGCGTGTGCCTTCATCTATTTTCACACATACAAATGAAGTATGAAACATGGGCATCATCAATGCATGACCAGGCTAGGAACAAATCCTTCCTCGCAAGGGTAACCCGTCATGCACCCTCATGTACATACGTAACACACCAATATGGGTTCACCGATGTACTAACCATGGATAGCTAAGCACCGAAATTTTAAACAATCCCTTTCTTTCTTGGGATGCTTAAAATTCATAAAGCCACCCTCGCAAGGTTATCCAACCAGTCAATGCACCCCACGTGGACATATATCACATACAACTTTGGGCACCATCAATGTATGACCTGGCTAGGAACAAATCCTTCCTCGCAAAGGTAACCCGTCATACACCCCCATGGGTATCCATGTATATCCACACACAATGACATTGTTCACAGCAACATTATCTCTCATCAATGTATTATCAACATCAACATCATATCATCTCAATGTCATCATCATGCATATCAATATCATATCATTTGAACATCATCAACTACATCAACACCATCTCATCTAAACATCATCAACTACATCAATGGCATCTCAATTTCAATAGCATCAACGACATCACAAGCAATCACATTTCACATCTATACATAATACATATGCTTGAGATTCACATTTCCCAGGTCTTCAGACAACCCAAAGTTCATACATTCACAATTCATCATATCACAAGACTGATATTTTTAGGAAAATTCTAAATTAAAGAGGGGGACTACAATATAGAAAACACACTCTTATGCCCATTTAAAAATTTAATAAAGAATCCAATAGGAAAATATATTATAAAATTTTGGGCAGAGTCTCCTCTGTAATTAAGACTTTTCCCAAAAATCCAATCATTACAACAACAATATCATTCACAGTTTTATCCATCAACAAGCCAATCCATCGCACCCCATTAGTTAAAAACAGTTTTTCTTGAAAACAAGCACACACAGGAACAAACACACATCAATCATAAATACATCGCATCCCATTAGTTAAAAACTTAGTTTTTCTTGAAAACCAACACACAGCAGGGACAGACAGTTATCTTCATAGTTGGACTCCTTGGCCCCCAACTATGGTATCAAAACTATAAGTAAATAAACTCCCCTTACCTATCTATATTCTCTGTTAGCTCCTTGAAACGTCATTTTGGGATCTCTCAAGTTCATGTGCTTTGGTCCAAACGCAGAGCTCTATATACCAAATTGAAGATAATTTAGTATAATTCCAAAAACAAGGCTAACGTGAGCATTCGAGGTCAAATACCCACTCGAATTTAAAAAGAGGCTAAAATGATGTTTTGGGAGTCTACATCAAAAGACATCATTTTGAAATTCCGATCACACCAATGTGACCAGGGTTCAACAGGTATCACAGAAATGATATCAGTTTCATAAAAAGGAGACTTTTACAACATCTCATTTTCAAAGGGTTTTCAAAGGAAGTATATAAACAGCCAATAACGGTACCCGAATCACAAGAGATATCAAGAGAGGTTTAAACTAGCTAGAAGACAAAAGAAACTAAGATTACCTCAAGGAAACCAAGAAAGAAGGATTGGGAGCTCCGTTCTCTACCAAAACTTCAAGAAGAGTTTTGAAGATTCCGTTCCGATTAAAGGGTTCCTCTTCGTGCGGTGGTCTCGTGGCACGCAACGGCGTCCCGTGGTGGTCATCGGTGGTCGAGGGTGGTCGAGGGTGACGGTGGGAGGTTGGGGAAGCTTTGGAAGAATGAAAATCCTCCATTTTCGTGACTTGGAAGCTTAAATACGTATTCAACACCGCCTCCACTTACCCAGGCAAGCAAAAATGCCTGCAAAACTCGCTGGGCGAGCTGACCCAATTCTAGAATTTTCTGTTTCAGTGAAAAATTAATTGCACACGTTCCAGACATTATTTTGACAATCCCAATGGTCAAAAGTTACATGTATGGGTTAGGAACCTATCGTTAAAATTTGAATAGAATCCAACGGTTAACCTATCCATAATAGTGATTTTACTGAAATAGGTTTTCAAGTCCAACTCGGAATCACTCAATTACAACGCATCTCAGACAAACTTCACATACTTGACATTTACACCAAGCAATGGCACATGGATAATTCCCATAACATTTCAACTAATCCTAATTAATTAAGTAATCAAATTATACAAAGAATACATCTCACATATATTTTAAGTTATCAAAATTTCAGGGTGTTACAATACAAGCACTTGTCTACATTCATGGAACTATGCAGTACCATGGGAGCCTCAGATGAAGATGCTAAAGCTGTTTACCTCAGAGCTTTTCCATTTTCTTTGATAGGTAAAGCTAAGACTTGGCTCCAGTCCCAACCAAACAAAAGTCTCAACACTTGGGAAGAATTGGAGGAAAAATTCATTGCTAGATTCTTTCCTCCATCAAGATTCATTAGTGCCAAATCAGCAATCGCTACATTTTCTCAAGGAGCAGATGAACCTCTCTGTGAAACATGGGAGAGATTCAAATCATTACAACGAAGGTGCCCAAACCACAATTTTGATGATGCTGCGCAACTACACATTTTTTACAGTGGTTTGAGGCCTTAGACAAAAATGACTCTAGATGCCTCAGCTGGAGGTACTATGATGTCAAAGAGTCCGGAGGAAGCCATTGTAATAATTGACTCCATAGCAGCCAGTGATTACCAATCTCACCATGATAGATCTCCGATTCAGAGGAAAGGCATAATGGAGCTTGACACTCAGAATGCCAT
>PYAF01001230.1:14901-31311 GCA_007407185.1 Glycine tomentella | reverse complement strand
AACAAATAGGCTCAACAAATTCAACATGAAGGATCACGGAAAACACATACAGCTTATCAAGTACAACTGTAACCACCCGCCTCGTCGCTATGATATCACTAACTCTAGATCGAGCAATTTCAATTTTTTATATGAAAACCCATTAATTTGATTATGAAAATGGTAATAGATTTTTTTCGCGATAATACCATTATTATACACACGATACAATTACAGAATTGAATACACATGTATACATATATTGAACCAGTAAATATCATTTACATTCAAAATTTAATTTGGTTTTACATATATTTACACCTGGAATCTTACATGACCAATAAAAGAATCAAAGAACTAACTAAGAAAGAGTTGATTAACAAAACACAACTCTTTCCTAAAAAGAATTCCAACGTCAACATGTCGGCTTGGCGGCTCCAACAAAAAGAATCTCCCTCCAAGGTCACATATTGCTGCTCATCTGCTCTCACGAACGAAAGTTCACGATCATTACAGGTACTAACCACACTGTACAATAAATGCAAAGGTGAGTTTATTATATAAAACCAACACACATCAGATAGCAGCAATTGGGAAGGAAACAACATTACCCACCATAATTATTAACAAAAATCCATGATTCCAATACACACTCAATAAACCAATCATCCAATGCATTTCACAACTCAAACAATCATGCATAGAATGATGCATGCACCTGACTCATCTATCAGCATGCAATGTGGTACCATCCTCATGGAAATAGCCTCTCTCAGGAAAATGATGCAGTAGCTCGTCAAGGTCACTCTGTCGTGCACAGGTTGCTCCCCCCATGGTGATCAGCCCTGAGTCACAAGGGAGTTCCAAACAGAGATGCCCCCCTAGTACCTCCGTACCCTACTGCCAACATCCTATTTCCATCAATGCAAATGAAGTATGAAACATGGACATCATCAATGTATGACCTGATTAGGAACACATCCTTGCTCGCAAGGATAACCCGTCATACACCCCTATGTACATACATAACACCCCAATATGGGCTCGCCGATGCACTGACCGTGGCTAGGAACACATCCTTCCTCGCAAGGGTAACCAACCGGTCACTGCATTCCACGTGTACATACACAGCATACAGCCATGGGCACCATCAATGTATGACTTGACTAGGAACACATCCTTCCTCGGAAGGGTAACCAGTCATACACCCCCATAGGTATCCATGTGTATATCCACATCACACAATGACAACCATGGGCACCATCAATGCATGACCTGGCTAGGAACACATCCTTCCTCGTAAGGGTAACCAGTCATGTACCCCCATGGGTGTCAATATATATATCCATATCACATAATGACATTATTAGCATCAACATAATCTCTTATCAATGTCATTATCAACCTCAACATCATATCATCTCAATACCATCATCATGCATTTCAATATCATTTCATTTGAACATCATCAATCACATCAACATTATCTCATTTAAACATCATCAACTACATCAATGACATTTCAATTTCAATATCATCAACGACATCACAAGCAATCACATTTCACATCTATACATAATACATATGTCTGAGATTCACATTCCCTAGGTCTTCAGACAACCCAAATTTCATACATTCACAATTCATCATATCACAAGACCGATATTTTTAGAAAAATTCTAAATTAAAGAGGAGGACTACAATATAGAAAACACACTCTTATGCCCATTTAAAAATTTAATAAAGAATTAAATAGGAAAACATATTATAAAATTTTGGGCAGAGTCTCTTCTGTAATTAAGACTTTCCCAAAATTTCAATCATTACAACAACTATATCATTCACAATTTTATCCATCAACAAACCAATTCATCGCATCCCATTAGTTAAAAACACAATTTTTCTTGAAAACGAGCACACACAGGAACAAACACCCATCAATCATAAATACATCGCATCCTATTAGTTAAAAACTTAATTTTTCATGAAAACCAGCACACAGCAGGGACAGACAGTTATCTTCATAGTTGGACTCCCTCACCTTGAACTATAGATCTAAACTATTACCAATATAATAAACTCCCCTTACCTATCTATATCCCTCTGTTAGCTCCTTGAAACATCATTTTGGGATCTTTCAAGTTCACGTGCTTTGGCCCAAACGTGGAGCTCTATATACCAAATTGAAGATAATTTAGTATAGATTTCATAAACAAGGCTAACGTTATCATTCGGGGTCAAATACCAACTCCAATTTAAAGAGGCTAAAATAGTGTTTTGGGAGTCCACATCAAAAGACATCATTTTGAAATTTCGATTACACCAATGTAACCAGGTTCGACAAGGATCACGAAAATGACATCAATTTCATAAAAAAGAGACTTTTATAACATCTCATATTCAAAGGGTTTTTCAAAGGAAGTGTAAAACTCCCAACAACAGTACCCAAAACACAAGAGACACTAAGAGAAACTTAAACTAGCTAGAAGAAGACAAAGGAAACCAATGTTACCTCAAAGAAATCAAGAAAGAAGGGTTGGGAGCTCCGTTCTCTACCGAAACTTCAAAAAGACTTTCGAAGATTCCGCTCTGATTAAAGGGTTCCTCTCCGTGCGGTGGTCTCGTGGCAAGCAACGGCGACCCATGGTGGTCACCGGTGATCTTGGGTGGTGGAGGATGATGGTGGGAGGTTTGGGAGAATTAAAATCCTCCATTTTCATGACTTGTAAGCTTAAATACGTATTCAACACCACCTCCACTCGCCCAGGCTAGCAAAAATGCCTACAAAAATCGCCTAGGCGAGCTGACCAAATTCTAGAATTTTCTGCTTCAGTGAAAAATTAATTTCTCATGTTCCAGACATTAATTGCACAATCCCAACGGTAAACAGTTATGTATATGGGTTAGGAACCTATCTTTAAAATTTGAATGCAATCCAACGGTTAACTTATCTATAATGGTGATTTTAATGAAACAGGTTTTCGAGTCAAACTCAAAATCACTTAATTACAACGCAACTCAGACAAACTTCACATACTTGACATTTACACCTAGCAATGGCACATGGATAACTCACATAACATTTCAACTAATCCTAATTAATAGATAATTCAAATAATACAAGAAATACATCACACACATATTTTAAGTTATCAAAATTTCAGGGTGTTACACTAGCCAATAATTGTGGAGAACATCTCCTCAAGGGAAGAATTGATGAAGGGAACCATCACCGCTTCTTTCCAGCAGAGTCTCCACACTAATTCTCACTTCTCTCACTCTCCTAACCTCTATCCTAAGCTAAATTTACATACAAAGGCTGAGAATTTCGAAATGGGATGCATTTGCTCAAGGTTTGCATGGCTATTTATAGAATTTGGTCACCAGCTTGTGTCCACTCGCCCAAGCGAGTGTTTTTGCCTTTTTTACTTGCCTGGGAGAGCTAGCCTTATCTCCTTGGAACTTGAACTCGCCTAAGTGGGCAAAATACACTGCTTCCACTCACCTGGGCGAGTTAAAGCCTTAATGGTGAAGAAAGGTTGTGGGCCTGGACGAGTTTTGGACCATTTTGCTTATGACACCCCCCAAATTTGATTTTGATGCCCTTTTCGCTTACTTTGCTTGCTTGGATGCTTTGGTATCATTGGAACCTATCAAAATACACAATATGATTGGACTAATCTTCCAAAATGTGAAAAACATCATTTATATAAGTAATAAATATAATTCAACTAGGTTTAGGGAAAGTTTATAAATAAATTTACTGAAATCAAAAGATAAGTGCCAGTATTGTAAACCTGATTTTACTAAAATAGGGCACTTATCAATGTGAGCCAATTAGACTGAGCAATGTTGACTTCAATTCCACAAGCTTGTTAATGAAAGGAGGAATGACTATGTTGTTGTAATGCTTTGGTCCTTGTTGATAAGCATAGTCACCAAGAGTCCTTCTTGGTGGTCTATTTCCTTCTCCCCCTCTATCAGTCACGATATCAATTACAGGTGGCTTTTTTGGTGAAGGAGAATCAATAGAAGAAGTTTCACCCGGTGGCTTATTGGTTGTTTGTTTCTTTTTCTTCTTTCTTCCTTTCAGTTTTGGTAATTTCATATTCAAATAATGATTTATCTACAGGAAATTTACCTCACATAAAGGAAAATGAACAAACTACAATAACTTGTAAGTACCGAGGTTATCGAAATTAAAATATAACAAGAGATAATTTATACAAAATCAAAATAAAAATAAATAACAAAAGTAAGGAAATGTCTTATTCAACTGAAAAATTAATCTGAAAGAACTGACTAAGCGGCTCAAGTCCCCAGCAACAGCGCCAGAAACTAGTTAGACTATTGGCAAGTATACCAATGTCATCGCAGGTTACAAAATTTATAAAGAAATTGTCTCCACATAGACTTGAGCTACTCAGTTATTCTAGATAAAAGAAATAGTTTAATAGTTACGCACAATAAAGTTGATTTGAATGTCATGGGTTTTTGAAAATAACATAATTACATAATTAACAAAAACACAAAAATAATGGATTTAGTGTGTCAGAAATACGGAAAATTATGAAAATAATTAAAACAAATTTAATTAATTCAAGAAAAAGGTAGGATTGGATTTCATCGTCAATAGCCTTAGTATCAAATTAACATTAACACATATGAATCATTTTCTAATATTACTAATGCACACATTAATTCACCCCAAATTGATCCCTTCTATTCAAGAATTATAACGATATTTACCGAATATCAATCTCTCGCATATGAAATAAATATCCCAGCATTACAATCATATTCTCATGCTATTTGCAATCAAAACGTTATGCTCTATTCCTAGCAACGTAACATAAAGAGTAAAATCATTCAGTTCAAATTCTAAGAGCACTTTCTAGTCAAAATTAGAATCCAATTTCATAAAACTAGTGATCAAGTAGAATCAAACATTACGAATAGAATGAAATCACTGGTAATGAGTATATATATATATATATATATATATATATATATATCAAATATCAAAATAGATACATAAGGGTACGAAAATTACATCCAATCCTTTGGAGAAACTAGCCGATCATTGTGTATAGCACAAGATCAACAGAAGACGTGAGAAGGAAGCAATCCACGGTCCTTTTCTTCAGGATTCCTTCTCCTTTTCTTTCTTCTCTCTCCTCTTCCAGCGTATTCTTTCGTTTCTCTGGTTGTTGGACTGTTGGAATGCTTCAATGCTTCCATTTGCATGGCTTTTTTAAATCAAACGGTGTAAGAGGTGCTAGACCATTTCACTCTGGAACTTTGTAAAATTGACCATTTTGCCCTTCATCTTGGCTTGGTTTCTAGATCCAACAAATACCTATCAAAACATTAGAATTGCATGGATGAATCTTCCAAATTTAAACAATAACATTTATAAATGTACAAAATATAAAACAACTAGAATTAAGGGAAATTTATAAGAAAACTATTGAAATCAAAAGATATTATAAAAAATATTGTTATAAACTATAAAGTATCCCATTTGAAAAAAAATTGTTCCGAAATTAATGTTATGTTAACATTTCAATGTAATATTAATTATTATCATTTCTGCTATATAGTCCTAATAAATGTAATTTTAGCTTTTCAATGTAATATTAATATTACTTTCTTCCATCTATTTAATAAGATTAATTTTATAAAATTATTACTCTATTTCATCTATTTATTAACTTTTCTTGATATTTGTATAACAACTTGAGACAACATTTATTTTAGGACATAGGGACGCACGAGGTACTCTACTAGTTGAAGATAGATAAAATTAATCAACCATTTTATCTTATCTCACTACAATATAAAATAATGGCAGCAACACTAGTGTTAGAATGGTGGTGGCGACAGTAATAATAGTGGTGGGTTGGAATACTGGTAGCAAGAACAGAGTGACATTAGAGGTGGTGGAAACAATGGTGGTTGTGGGGGTAGAGCGGTGGAATAGTAGTGGTGACGGCAACGACATGAGAATGAATAGTGGTCATGATAACGACAATGGTGATAAAGACAACAAAATTGGGACTACATCAGTGTTAGTAATGGTGGTGATGGTATTAATGGTGGAATGACATTGGGATAATAGCGATAAAATGACGATGATAATGGTGATGACGACAATGATAATAACATCGACAATTGTGGTGACAATAATATCAGTGAAATGATAGTGATGATAATGATGATGAAATATGTTTTTAAAATTAAAAATCAAATAAAAAAATTAATCTTAAAAATAAACGTAAATTTATTTCAAAATTAAATTAAAAATTATTTTAATTTCATTTTTATAGAATATAAATGTGTTTTATTTTAAAATTACATTTAAAAAGTTAAAACTGGCAGCGCGAACCAAATTAGTAAATAGCAAATTAAGCCTTGATATTACTTAAATTTCTGAAAGCACCCTTAAGTCCTTAACCTTTAGTACTAGAATATATACCCTGGAATGCCCTTGCAATATAGTACCTGTATAATCCCCCATCCCCAACCCCACCAACTCCGCGACTCATTCACAGCCATGTATCACTCAAGTAATAAGTATCTGATTCTATTCTACACAATCAAACACAACCATCGCTGTCTCTCTCCAACTTTCATTTTCACATGCCTTCACTTCCATAACCTCATATTCCTTCTCACACATTCCCATTCCTCTCTCCCTTTTCCCTCTCCCTAACCTCACCGGCGGCGCTTCACGGTCATCGCCGGCGACACGCCACTTCCTTCTTAATGGCCTCAATCCCAGTCGCGTGTTCCACATACCTAAAGCTCCACGCCTCACCCTTCCAACCTCACGCGCGCTCTCGCAGCGCGTCCTTCTGGAGGGTTCATCATAGGGGTTCGAATACTAAAGGTGGTGCCGCGTCGAGTTTAGCGTGCTCCACTTCGCAGTTCCGCGGCGGATTCGGGTTCTGGTTCCACCGGAGACAGGGGAAGTTCTCGTTGCTCTCTTTCGGCGGTGACGACGACGGAAGCGCCGTTGGCGAAGCCAGAGATAGAGACTTGTCTCAGCTTCTGTCCGCATTGCTTCCCGTTGTAGTTGCTGCCACCGCCGTTGCCGCTCTCGCTCAACCTTCCACTTTTACTTGGTAGGGTTCTTAGTTATTATGATTCTTATCACTTTGTTTTGTTTTTAATCGTATCGAATGATGTCATGTAATTTATGTAGCCAACTCACCCAGTGAAAATGCTTTTTTGTTTTTAACTTTTAATTACCTCTGTCAGTGGTTGGGCTGAACGGCTTGCTTCTTTTTTGTTTGTGGCTGTTCTTGTTTTTCGCTGTCTGTTTGTCTTAAAAGAATTATTTATTGAAATGAAAATTGATAGTTGTTTTATTTAATTATAAAGTAGTTTTTTAATTAACGTCTACTTTAGCGAGACCGTTGTTTTAACCGTTTCGTTGTTATAAGGGTGTTTTTTAATTGTGCTTGAAAGGTTGTTATTTTCTAAAAATAAACTTCGTCTTTCTGGAACTAATAGTATATGGACAAAACTTGCATACTATTCTATATTGCTTTTGGTGTACTCTTCTCCAATCAGAATTAGAATTATATCTCAGTAATCTATGTTGATCTTTTATTACGTGAATTACTGAGGTGAAACTCTAGTTCTTATTTGAGAAACACCAAAAACACCAAAGGAACTGCATCTATTGTATTTATCGGAAAGTGCCCCTATTAAGGATTATTGATTAGTAACATGAGAAAAAATTTATGATGTATTTGATTAACGACTTGTTGGATAGTATTGTATTAGGCAGTAATAGGTACCTTGTTATTTATGGTACTCTGACTGGCCTTTTTTCTGTGATTATATTATTGAAGCAATGTTATTTTATTTTTCTGTTGTAGTTATTCTTTGTTTTCTCTCCTTTCCAGGTAGTATTTGTTATTTTGTTATTCAGTTAATGCATGTACAGTGGAATAGTATAGAAATCGAAGAACTGAGTGAGGTTATAACTTTAGCAGGGTATCTAAAGATTTATATGCTCCTGCTCTTGGTGGGATTATGTTGTCTATTGGAATAAGACTATCCTTAGATGACTTTGCTCTTGCATTTAAAAGGTACGGCTTTCATTACTACTTTCTTTATTTGCTGCTTAATTTTTGAACCAGTGAAGTTGTGGAGCTTCTTCCAATGTTCGGTGTCTTCATTTTGTTGCAGACCTTTGCCACTTACCATTGGGTTAATTACGCAATACATGCTGAAGCCTGTTCTTGGAGTCTTGGTTGCAAATGCTTTTGGTTTGTCTAGGATGTTTTATGCGGGCTTTGTCCTCACAGCTTGTGTTTCTGGGGCTCAGCTATCAAGCTATGCAAACTTCTTAAGCAAAGGGGATGTAGCCTTGGGCATTCTTCTCACAAGCTATACCACAATTGCATCAGTTATTGTTACACCTTTGTTAACCGGTCTTCTGATTGGATCAGTAGTGCCAGTTGATGCAGCTGGTATGTCAAAGTCAATTCTGCAGGTGTGTAGCGACTACTGAGAGCTTCTATGATATTCTACTCGAATTCGATTTAATGACGGGTTTATTTGTAATTATTTGACAGGTTGTTCTTGTTCCGGTGACACTTGGTCTTCTTCTCAATACATATGCAAAGCCAGTTGTATCTGTTCTTCAACCTGTGACGCCCTTTGTTGCTATGATTTGTACTTCACTGTGCATTGGTAGCCCTCTTGCTTTAAACAGGAGTCAAATTTTGACAGGCGAAGGTCTCCGATTGGTTTTTCCAGTATTAACATTTCATGTTGTTGCCTTCACTTTAGGATATTGGTTCTCAAAGATTCCACCCTTGAGGTATGTTCACTTTTAGAAGTAGATTACCAAAGAAAAATACCTAAATTATAATGCATAAATGCATAGTTATTTTTTTTCACCTGGTGGTTTCTATAGTAAATAGTTAGTGATTATAAGTCTATTTTATACAAGGCTAGAAGTGTTTTTGAGAGCTCCTCTATTGGAAAAGTTCTATATTTCCTGTAGAAAAGCTCTCAAAAGCACTTGTAGCTTATAATGGACTAGGCCATCCTACCTTCTAATTCACAAAAATGATATGTCTTGATGAAGATTTAAATTGAAATGAGCAAATACATTAAAATTGGAATTTTGAAATTGACATATATGTTATAATGAAGAGCTTTAAAGATAAATTCCTTCAGAAAACATACAATAGTTGTTTATATGATTATTTCCGTTGACTGTATTTAAATTGACCGGATTATTTTATTTTCACTATGCTGTTCGATATTGAAGTTGAGTGTTTCAGCATCCTTATTTGTTATATCAAAGATCTGAAATAAAATGATAATGATACATAAAAAGAGATCTTTCTTAAAGGAAACTTTATATTTTCTGACTGAGTTTATTGCTTTGAACTATCATTGGAATCTGTCATCTAAGATAATTTTCTTGCAATAACTTTTATTTTCAACATGGTTGAGTAACACTTGTCAAGATCAAGAATATTTTATTTTGTGCCATATTTCAAATTGACTGATACAGTAATACTGTCACAGGCAGGAAGAACAGGTGAGCAGGACGATTTCACTATGCACTGGAATGCAGAGTTCCACCCTTGCAGGCCTTCTTGCAACCCAATTTTTGGATAGTAGTCAGGCAGTTCCTCCTGCATGTTCTGTCATTGCTATGGCTATCATGGCCATGGGTCTCTGTCTTGCCTCTTTTTGGGGAAGTGGCTTTGTAATTAGAAACATGTTGCCATTACCTCCTCTCAACCAATTATGCTGTTAAAACTTAACTTTTTTGTTTCTGATGCGTGTCATTGAGACTTATTTTTTAGCATCAGTTGGAGGGTGGAAACTTGATAAATTTTATCTTATGGTACAATTAGAAATGGCTAGGAAAGGTAGATTGATAGGAAAAATTCAAGTGTATAGGTTAGTCACATACAAATCAGCAAGAAAGAGGTTTCGTTAGTAACATTGTAACATTATCCAGAGAAAAAGTTACATAGTAACGGGGGTATAGATGCATAGATACTATCAATTAACCTAGCCGCAAATCAGTACACTTCTGTACATAGACCCAAACTATGTCAGGATCATTTACCAATTAACAGTTTTCCCTGGCCCTCTCTCTGCGTTTCTTTCATTGGGTGAACCTGTGTGAACCAATTCCATCTTGTTTAAAATACAATTTGCAAGGAATTACAGATATTTAAAAATAATGGGAGAATATTGAATCATTATTATGAGAATTTCTCAAATTTATAAATAAGATGTATAACAGTGGATTGTAATCAATCATAGGTGAATTTTACTTACAATTAGGGTTAAGTACATTTTTTATTTATATAAGCAGTTAAGTCTATCATAGATTGTGTTTTTCTTAAACTTTTCTAGTTAATTGTTTTATTTAAAGTTTGCGTAAAGGCTAAGATCAAAATAGTTTCTTTCAAGCTTTCTAGAGAGTAGTGTTTTCTAGGGGTAAAGAACTGAGTAGAGTTCTTAGATTCTTTGTGATTTGATTTCTAATAGGGTGTTAGAATTATTATTCTTTATCTAGGGTATGGTAGATAAGGATAATCACATGGAACAACTTGTAAAAGAACAAATTTGATTTAGTAGAACTCTAATCTAATTTGATTAGAAGAATTGGATCTAACTTCTCTTGAGAAGTAAACTAGTATATGTTTTTGTGTTGATCTCTCTATCTCTTCTTGTTATTGTGATTTCTTTCTTAATCAACAAGTGTAGATTTTTGTCGTTGATTCCTTGGACTGAGTGGTTTGGTTGAATTGAAGTTTCATTGATTTTAAATCTTACTTAATCAACAAGTGCAAGCTTTCAAAAAATTCTTACTTGGTTGATCTTTTGAAAAGACTTTATAGAGGTAAATGGAATTTAAATCAAATGCTAAGTGTGCAAAAATATACAAGAGATACTTCTGATTTGGGGTACAAACATGGATCAAAACCTTTTGGAAAAACAAGTTTTGTGCTTCTAAAACAAAAGTATCAAAAAGGCCTTTAAAAAACAAAGCATCATCAATTGACTCATTTTGAAAGAGCATCAAACACTATTACTTGCAATTATTACATGAAGAAAGGTCATACATCCATTAAGTGTAACGACCTAATTTATTTCTAGATGATTTTAATACTATTTCATTTTTAAAGAACGTATCTTGGTAAAAATTCTATAATGAAGTTGTTCAACTAATATATATTTTATACGTAGCCACATTCCTTATCACATCCCTTCTTGTTATACAAGCACGAACTCTACCATACTTGCTAATATTCTAAAACATAAGAGTACTAGGAAAAATCTCACGCTAGCTTCATCTCTATTCCACCTTCAGTCCAGATCCATCAAGAAAGATTATCACCAAGGCCATCTATATATATATATATATATATATATATATATATAATGAAACAAATCTAGTGAGAAATAAAATTTCTCAGTAGGCAAAATTAAACCACAAAAACATGTTAGTATGTTAGTAAATCATCATAAAATAATTATGCAAGCTATATGAATGCATGAAATGAATTTTTCCAGGGTGCACATGGCCTCTACATATCGTATTGTATGTAGCTATGTAGCTACACCTCGTACTGGATGTAGACGCTGTGATCGTCTTACGAAAATATGCATGATTTATGTCATATATGTGCACCTGGACACTACATATCGTACTGTATGTAGTATCAGATTCTGTTTCACAAAATCTCGTACTGGACTTGGAAACATGAATCAACCTATCCTTACGTCAACATCTATCCATAATAAAATCCATTAGCAAAATACATACCACCTTATGAAAAAGATGTTGTTATCATAACATCATATGTACCACAAGTATGGTTAAACCACCATACCTTATTTAAATAAGACCATTACCACTTAGGCATGACCTTTGAATATCCTCAAGCTAGATAAAATTTCATGTTAGTAATCTAACTAATAAATCACAATATATCTCTCAAATAATTTCTAATTCCTTTAAACATTCACAAGGAAATATCATAACCTAACATGCATCTTAATCTCCTTTCACCTACTACCTTACTATTTCATCCTCAAAATTGAATCACTTTAGTATTTGAACCATTTAGCTACACACCATTCAACCTCTACTTCTAAAAATTAATACCAGACAACCCCATAATAAAAATATGAACAAACAGTCCATATATCATCAAAATCACCTTCCAAGTTCATCAAATGGGTTTCCATACAATACTAATATTTTAGCCTATATATCATCACCTATCCTATGGTTAAAATCAACATTTTCTCATAAAAAAATAACCTTAAAATGACATGAATTTCAAGTCTAAATGATAACCTTAAATCTGCCTAATTAGGCATATAAATTAATCCAAACAAATGCTTAACTAGAGATTGAAGCCTAGCCTACCTCAAATGGATTTGAATTTGAAATTGATTAAGTGGTTGTTTCTCTTGGAAATCCTCTAAGGAATGAAGTCTTGAAAAGGAAAAGATGAAAGTGAAATGAAAAGAGATGGGAGGGAGAGATTCACGTGAGTTGTTGTAGAAATGGAGTCTTGAAAGTGACTTCCATTTAAGGCCCTCCTCCCTTTATATAGGTTTTGGAAAATAATAAAATATTTAAAGACATAATTGCCCTTTCTAGCTAGTTACTCTCATCTAGTTCCATTATAAATTAGTTTCTTCTCATTCCATTACATCTTAACTAAACTCATAATTACTCTTCTAAATATCTTTCCACTTTATACGAAAATCTCCTAAGTCATGATGTCTTTCTTCCAAGTGTCTTCCACTTGTTTTATATCATGTATGTAAGTCATGAAATATCCTCCCTTCCTACTCCCTCCTTCACGTGATTATCAAGGGAAGAGGAGAAGATTTTTTTCTTCCTTTCATGCCACCTTGTGTAATTATCTTTCAAGGCATGATGGTTTCTTATCCCTTCATTCATGGTGGCTTACAAGTGGATAGACATTTCTTAAGCTTTCATGATCGCACCTTATCACTTTAATTCATGAATCTTAAGATATTTTCTACTTATCATGACTTATCAATTTTTAAATATGACAAATCACCTTATTTCCCCTTTTTCCTCTACTTCACATGAATACCATAGCCAAGGGGGATATTTTTATCTTCCCTTCCTCCTTGTATACCATGTTGTTATTTCCTTTAAAGAGGAGAAAATTGTGTGGTTCTCCTTGTGTACATGTGTCACCTTTTATGAAGAAGAAGAATCCAATTTCAAGATAACTTCACACATGGCATTTACTAGAAAGAAGTAAAGTTCAATTCGAACTCTTCTACCTAAAGGATAAGATTAAATAATAAAACTCTAGAGATTTCCAGAAACTGACTTCAATTACAATATAAATAGCTCACAAACAGTTTATACAGAGTGTTACACAGGCTTTGTGTACAAGACTGCTCTATCTTAATTCTGATTGGTCCATTCTACTTCTGATCATCAAAATTACTAAACCATTTTATTAAATAAGTCTGTACATCCTACAATTAAGAGAAAATTCCACAGATTCTACTTATCATTTTTTCATATTTTTCTGCTGCTTGAATGCTCCTGAATAAAATTTTAAAGTTATTTACGGTATAAAATTCATAGAAATTCTATTTTAAGGTTTTTCTGTCACAACTGTATAGTTTCTAACTCTACAAATTATTTCCTATTGTATGAGTCCTGTCTCACCTTATTTTGCTTCAATTTGAAATTTCTAATTTATACAGCGTATACTGATGCTGTCCGAGAAACAATCAAATTTCTCCTGAAATTGTATATTCTTAAAATCAGAAAATTCTACTGATTAATAATATATATATATATATATATATATATATATAAAACATGTTCAACAAATGCTTATGTTCAAATAAAATTTATCCTATTCTTCTTGTATCCAATTATCATCACACTTCCATAATTCAATCATAAATATATCTCATAATATAATTTTGAGGATGTTACATTTCACCCCCTCTAAAAAGAAAATTTTGCCCTCAAAATTTGTAAATACCTGTAAACAGTTCAGGGTACTTCTTTCTCATTTCTAATTCTAATTCCCAGGTTCATTCTTCCAAACGTCCTTGTCCCCATGCTACTTTTACCAATGATACAGACTTATTTCTTAATTGCTTTATTTCTCTATCCAAAATTCTTGTCAGTGGCAAGCTCATAGTTAAATTATCTTTTAACTGTATTGATTCAGACTCTAGAACATGATTCAGGTTAGAAATATATTTACGGAGTTGAGAGACATGAAAGACATTATGAAGGTTAGAAAGATTTGGTGGTAAAGCTATTTGGTAAGCTATTGTACCTATTCTTTTCAGAATTTGGAAAGGACCAATGAAACGAGGACTCAACTTTTTGATCTTCATTGCTCGTCCTATTCCTGTAATTGGAGTGACTTTAAGATAAACATGTTCTTCTTGAAATTCTAGAGGTTTTCTTCTTTTATCATCATAATGTTTTTGCCTATTTTGAGCTATTACTAATTTTTCTCTAATCTTCTTGATTTGTTCCGTGGTTTGAGTTACCAATTCTGGACCCAGAAGACTTGCTTCCCCGGATTCATACCAACATAAAGGAGACTGATATTTCCTACCATACAGAGCTTCAAATGGAGCCATTCTTATGCTTGTATGATAACTATTATTATAGGCAAACTCTGCTAATGGCAAATATTTCCCAAGAACCTTGTTGGTCTATCGCACAAGCTCTCAACATGTCTTCTAGGATTTGTATGGTTCTTTAAGCTTGTCATCTGTTTGGGGATGATAAGCAGTACTTAAGCATAACTTGGTCCCAAATGCTTTTTGTAATGCTCCCCAAAACCTAGAAGTAAAGCGGGGGGGTCTCTATCATAAATCAAAGTGGAAGGTACACCATCCAATCTAACTATTTCCTGTATATACAACTGAGCTAATCTCTCTAATGAATAAGAAATCCTAATAGGTATAAAATGAGCTGACTTAGTAAGTCTATCTACAATGACCCAAATTGAGTCGTGACTAGAAATAGTCCTAGGTAATCCTACCACAAAATCCATAGATACACTCTTCCACTTCCACTGAGGAATTTCTAAAGGTTGCAAAGTGCCAGAAGGTTTCTGATTTTCTATCTTTACTTTTTGACACACTGAGCACTTTCCTACAAACTCTGCTATATCCTTTTTCATACCAGGCCACCAAAACATTTTCTTCAAATCTTGATTCATCTTAGTAACTCTAGGATGCATTGTGAAATTACTTTTGTGAGCTTCACTCAAAATTTTCTCTCTTAATCCATCACTTTTGGGTATGCATATCCTCTTGTGATAAATCCACAACCCATCATTATTCACATTAAAATCTTGAAATTTTCCTTCTTGGACTTGAGTTAAAATTTGTTGAAAATCTAAATCTTTCTGCTCTCCTAGCCTAATATGTTCTTTGAAATCACTAGTAATTTGTATTTGACTTAAAATAATACTTTTAGAATTAACAGAAAATCCTAAATTAAGATTTTTAAAATTTTCTATTAATTCCATTTCTTTGATCATCATCCTAGATACATGTAGAGATTTCCTACTTAATGCATCAGCTACTACATTTGCCTTTCCTGGATGATATTTTAACTCAAAATCATAATCCTTAAGAAATTCAACCCATCTTCTCTGTCTCATATTCAACTCTTTTTGGTCAAAAAGGTATTTGAGACTCTTATGATCTGAAAAGACCTCAAATCTTACTCCATACAAATAATGTCTCCAGATCTTTAAGGCAAAAACTATAGCTGCTAATTCTAAATCATGGGTTGGGTAATTGGCTTCATGGGGTCTTAACTGTCTAGATGCATATGCTACCACTTTCTCATTTTTTGCATCAACACACAACCTAGACCTTTCTTTGAAGCATCACAATACACTTAAAATGCACCATGAGGATCTGGCAATACTAACACTGGAGTACTAGTTAATCTTTTTCTTAATTATAGAAAACTCTTTTCACACTCTGGTGACCATACAAAAGGTACATTTTGAAAGATAGGGCCTTGAAGCCCGAAGGCATGTGAGAAGAAAAATAAAATTTTTCAAAGCGGAAACACACATACCATTCAAGAATCATTCTTTAGGACATAGATGTTACCTTGTTTATATTCGAAATTGATGATCAAGAATAGGCTTGAAGATACAAGCCCTCTAATGTTGATCCAAACCACTTCTTGTCAAGACTCAAGAACACTTCTTGAATGCCACCAACAAACACCAAAGGAGGCAAGCTAGGCGCACCAATGGAGAGGAAGAAGGTTAGGTTTTAAAGTGTTTTACTTATCTAAGAGACTCACCAATAGGTGATATTGGTGGCTGAATTTTCAGCCAAAACTCACACAAAGGGGCACGTGAAAAGGAGGAA
>PYAF01001230.1:2734-13679 GCA_007407185.1 Glycine tomentella | reverse complement strand
ATGCTTTGTTGCCCCAGAACTAGTTAGGTAAATGACAAGATCATCCTATTAAATCTATTTGGTTTCCGTATGTATTTCCTTTCGTCTCGGTTACCTTCCCATAAAACCTAGGGTAAGGAAACGTATCAGCCCTTGCGGTCTAGGGTAAGCTTTAATACGAAATAGGGAGTCTCCAATTTTACTGACTCTAAAGGCAAATAATCTCATGATTTCTTTTACTATGCATAGATTTCCGAGTCCCGTAAATGTCATCCCAATTTCTTCGATTTACAGATAACCTAATCTCTCACAGAGATTAGACGAATTCCTTCAGCTAGTCACCCTAGACTCGTGTTCTTTCAGGACATGCCCAAAGGTATACCTATGTGTCTCCATGTTTCAGGCAGACGAGGTATACAATCAAAGCATGTCATCTAGAACACTGTCTAGGTGAAAACTTCTGGTCTAAGGAAAGACACACCCAAATAATAAGAGACTTCTCTAATGATACTATCTGTGAGATTTCCTTATAGAGTCTCTTTGTGGGTCCGTTCAGTGCGAGCTATACCCTTATAGGTCCACCCATGACTTTAGCTAAGACATATCCATGTCTGTAGCTCATGAGGTCTTTATCTTGTATCTGCATACAAGTAGATAAGCCGTGGTAGTCTTACCCGAGATCGCTGATCCCTATTCTCAGTGTCTCTAGACTAGGAACTTAAATTTAGGAGTAGACATCTGGTATCCATGAATCCTCATGATCATGATCCTATCACTGATATTCAAGAGATACATATTCTATTCCAAGGATTTTATCCAGTTACTCATATATTAATAATAATATCGAGACAAAATATGAATCAAGATAAAAAGCGCTTATAATTTATTCATGACAATATGAAAAGTACATGTACATCCTAATCTAATGAAAAGATTGTCTCTAGGACATTCATATACTAACACGTTTTTCCTAGTCAAGCTAGTAAGAGGTATAGTTATTTGTGAAAATCCTTTAATAAACCTCCTATAATAACCAACTAGTCCTAGAAAACTCCTAATTTCAGTTACTGTGGTTGGTCTCTCCCGGTTCATGATTGTCTCAATTTTACTAGGATCCACTGAAATTCCTTCTTTAGAAACAACAAGACCTAAAAATTTCACTTCCTTGGCCTAAAATTCACACTTGGATAATTTAGCATACAACTTCTTTACTCTAAGTGTTTGCAATACTATTCTAAGATGCTCTTCATGCTATTCTTTTGACTTTGAATAAACAAGTATATCATCTATAAAAACTACTACAAACTTATCTAGATAAGTTCTAAATATTCTATTCATGTAATCCATAAAAACTGCTGGAGCATTAGTTAATCCAAAAGACATCACTAAAATACTCATAATGCCCATATCTAGTCCTAAATGCAGTTTTAGGGATATCTTCATTCCTAACCCTAATCTGATGGTATCCTGACCTAAGATCAATCTTAGAAAATACTATTGCTCCTCTCAGTTGGTCCATATGATCATCTATCCTAGGCAATGGATACTTATTTTTAATGGTTATCTTATTAAACTTTCTATAATCTACACAAAGCCTCATTCCCCCATCTTTCTTTTTCACTAACAAACCTAGAGCTCCCCAGGGTGAAACACTAGGTCTAATAAATTTCTTTTCCAATAACTCCTCTAGTTGTTTTTTTTTTCAATTCTTCCAAATCTAAAGGGGACATCCTATAAGGTGCCATGGATATTGGTCCAGATCCAGGAATTAGGTCAATAGAAAATTCTATTTCCCTTTCTGGAGGTATCCCTGGAATCTCATCCGGAAATACATCTGGATATTCTCTTACACGGTTATATTAGAGAGTTCACTAGTTGACTCAGTTCCATTAGAAAATAAAAGAACATAACCTTGAATTTCATTTTAACTGGAACAGGGGACAATGGAGTTCAAATACAAACACTGGGTTTGACTATTTTCTGAAATTTCTGAAGGTAAAACAATAGTTTTATTTGAACAGTCCAACAACACATGGTTAGTTGCGAGCCAATCCATACCCAAAATCGCACTAAACCCAGTCAAAGGAAGACAAATAAAATTTGCAGAAAAAGATCTATGATCAATTTGAAAATCACAATTAAGACAGATTTAACTAGTAGTAATAGATTTACCAGTAGGGGTAGAAACTAAAAAGATCATAAGGTAATTGGAATAAAGATAATCCTAATTGTATGGCAGTATCATATGAAATGAAAGAGTGAGTAGCACCTGAATCATATAATACAGTTAAAATTTTATCTTTAATTCTGCACTTACCCTCGATGAGATTTTCAGATTGAGATGCTTTTGCTGCATTCATGGTAAAAACCCTTCTAGTCTGTTGAGGACGTTTGGTGCCTTGGGGTTTTTCAACTCTGCAATTGTTAGCATAGTGTCCCATCTTTCCACATTTGTAACACTCATTTATCAAAACACCGAACTTCCTAATTTCTAGGGGTCCTACTACTTTCAACATATCTTCCCTCAATCCCCCTTCAAATTTGATGCACTTCCAGTGCTCATCAGGGTTACATTGATAGGTAAAGGAGAATTTACTTAACTTTTCAAATTTAGCAATATATTCGGACACACTACTATTAACTTGTTCAAGCCTAAGAAATTCGAGTTCCTTAGCATTTCTTACTGATATGGGAAAATACTTACCATAGAAGGCTGTCTTAAACACCTCCCATGTAATCTCTACTCCATTACCTGTCAAAATTTGCTTGTGGCTATTCCACCAATACTCAGCATCAGACTACAACATATATGTAACACCTCGACTTACCATCTTATTATTATTGATTTTTAATGAAAAATTCTTTTCAATTTTATTAAAAGCACTCAACTATTCATAACAAAATTTTGCCAATAACTGATACTCCAAGAAAATTTCATTACTGAGTAATATTTATAAATCTGAAGTAATATATATAATAAGATTACAAAATGACACTGGTTCTATTACATAGTACAACTAATTCAAAACACTCTATAACAAAAGAATACATCTTCAAACATATCATCTTCAAACAAAATCCTCTTCTTGTAAACAGCTAGTGGTCTCTCTTTGTTGTTCATCTGCTCACCCGAGTAAAATCGAGGTCATAGCAGATGTCAACCACAGACATAAAATACAGGGTAAGTTTATGATAAACATAATTTAAGCAACAGAATATATTCAATATGCAGATATTTACAACAACTTCCTCAAAATTTCTATATGATGTATAATTCTCTTAGACTCTTAGCATAATGCATGATTCTCTTAAACTCTTATCATGTGCATGATTCTCTTAAACTCTTATCATGTGGTACCAACAGTCAAGATAGCCCCATCTTAGTGGACAGAACTGAAACGATCAGTTGTCTGAACGCTCGAACTCAGTGCCTGCAGCTATCTGACACACCTCCTCTTTGAGGCAACTCTTATACACACCTCCTCTCTGAGGCAACTCTTATGCACATGAGACACATGAAACTGATTCATTTAATGCATAACTCTTTTCATTTTATCAACTCAAGTTTATTTTCAACATCAGTCTTTAATCACTGTCTCATATACTTTACTCAGAAATTCAATATAAATCAAGTACAGAACTCAGCTTGATACTCATGTACAGAAACTCAACATATCATTCATGTACAGAGATTCATAGAACACTTCAGCAAGTATAAAACTTCATTTAGGCACTCAATCATATAATTATAACTTAAATCCAACAATTACTCAGATACTAGTCATACTTCACAGAACTTCAAACACTTATTCAAACACAAGTAACACTTAAACTATCTTTATCATAAAACTTCCCTATACATACCTTATAATCTCTTATGAAGCTTGTCTATCTCTTCCTAATGGTACTAGCTTCTACTCGTGATTCTTCAAGGAAGTGGGGTCTCTTTATGCTTTGAAAATTAAAGGATGAAAGTGAAATGAAGGAGAGGTTTAGCGTGGAATAGGTGGAAGAATGGAGTCTTGAATGTGACTTCCACTTAAGGCCTTCCTCCCTTTATATAGAGTTTGGAAAATAATAAAATATTCAAGGACATTTCTACCCTTTCTAGCTAGTTACTCCCATTTGGTTTCATTAGAACTTAGTTTCATCTCATTCCATTTCATTCTAACCAAGCTCATAATGGTTTTCCTAAATATCTTCTATCCTTTATCAAAATCTTCTAAGCCATGATGACTTTCTTCCAAATGTCCCTCTACTTGGCAAGTTCATGAATCTTCTTCATTATTCTACCTATTTCACGTGGCCAACAAGGAGAAATAAGAGAAGATTTTTCTTCTCTTCATGCCATATTTGTACACATGTATTTCAAGGTTATGATGGCTTCTTATTCCTTCATCAATGGTGGCTTACTAGGTATTTCTTAAGCCTTCATGATTGTATCTTATCATTTTAATTTATGAATCTTAAGATATTTTTCTACTTATCATGTTTTCATTTCCTTAAAGAGAAGAAAATTGTGTGGTTCTCCTTATGTCCATATGTCATCTTTCATGAAGAAGAAGAATTTAATTCCAACATGACTTCACGCATGGCATTCCTTAAGAGGAAGTAAAGTTCAATTTGAACTCTTCTACCTAAAGGATAATATTAAATAATAGAACTCTAGAGTTTTCCAGAAACTGACTTCAATTACATTATAAATTGCTCACAAGCAGTGTAGACAGAGTGCTACACAGACCTTACATACAAGATTGCTCTTATCTTAATTCTGATTGGTCCGTTCTGCTTCTAACCATCAAAATTACTAAACATATTATTGAATAAGTCTATTCATCCTACAATTAAGAGAAAATTCCACAGATTCTATTTATCATTTTTCCATATTTTTTTGATGCTTGAATTCTCCTGAATAAAATTTTAAAGTTATTACCATACTTGTCACAAAGTATTTTGGTAATTTGCCATCCAAGGGCACTCTGTAATTTCATCAAGCTTTCACAAAATATCAAAGGGAGTCTTGGTAATTTTTGTCTCAAGGGTACTATAATAATTTGTCATTTAACCTTGGGGTATGATTGTAATTTTTAAAATATCCATGGGCATTTGTGTAATTCTAGCTCAAGGGTATTTTTCTAACTTCCACTTTAAAATATCTAACCAAAAATATCCAAGGGCATTATCCTCATTTTCACCTCAAGGGCATTTCGTAATTTCTGCTTCAAAGGAAGGGTAATATGGTCATTTCTCTTCAAACATTTTTGTAATATCTCTAATTAATATTTCACCCAAATAACTTAAATATAGACCAATCAAATCTCACATAACCTAACACTCACATCAACAGTTGCACAAGAATAATTTATACAATATATATTTGCAGTTTTTGAAATTTCAGGGTGTTACAATTCTGCCCTCCTACAAAAAATTCCGTCCTCGAAATTTACCTGATTCAAAAAGTGTCTGATAGCTTTTTCGCATCTCATTTTTCAGTTCCCTTTGTATTCTAAAACAAAAGTTCTCAACAAGTCTTCTAAAGACTGAATGGTTCGTCCATTTTGTCCATCAGTTTGAGGATGGTAAGCTAAACTCAGTTTCAACTTGGTTCCTAGAGCTCTATGTAAAAATTTTCCAAAAATCTGGATGTAAATCTAAGATCTCTATCAGATACAATACTAGAAGGAACTCCATGCAATCTCACAATCTCACTTATGTACAAACTTGTCAGCTTTTCTAAAGAATACCTGATGTTAATGAGAATGAAATGAGCATACTTAATTAGCCGATCTACTATAACCCATATGGAATCAAAACCCTTAGAACTCTTGGGTAAAGTGGTAACAAAGTCCATGGATATGCTATCCCATTTTAATGAGGTATCTCTAAAGATTGTAACATACCAGAAGGTTTCTGATGTTCTATCTTAGATTTCTGGCAAACTAAACAAGAATATACATACTCACTTATTTCCTTTTTCATCTTTGGCCACCAAAACAAAACTTTTAGATCTTGATACATTTTAGTAGCTCCTGGATGGATACTCAACTCACTTTTGTGTCTTCCCTCCAAAATTATTTTCTTAAGTTCAAGTTCATTAGGCACACAAATTCTTCCTTAATCTCAATATACCATCCGTTCCTATCTTAAATTCACTATTCCCTCCATTGGATATATTTTCTAATATGGTTCTTAAGAAAGGGTCAGATCTTTGCCTACTTCCTATTTTATTCAAAAATTCATTAGAAACATGCAAAAGCTCCTAATTTCATGCTCACAGGTGTAGTTTCACACATCAAACTAAGATCCCTAAATTGTTTTAACAGATCCATTTCCCTAATCATCAGTGCAGATATCATCAAGGATTTCCTACTTAAAGCATCCACCACCACATTGGCTTTCCCAGGATGGTAATTAAGCTCAAAGTCATAATCTTTAAAAAATTCCATCCATCTCCGCTACTTCATATTTAATTCCTTTTGACTAAACAAATACTTCAAACTCTTATGATCACTAAAAACCTTAAAATGAGAGTCATACAGATAGTGTCTCCAAATTTTCAACGCAAACACCACAGCTGCTAACTCTAAATCATGAGTAGGGTAGTTTCTCTCATGGATTTTCAATTGCATCTCTTTCCATCTTGCATCAAAACTCCTCCTAAACCCATTTTGGATGCATCACAATATACTACAAAAGGTTTTTCTAGATCTGGCAAAACTAATATAGGTGTTGTCATCAGTTTTTCCTTAAAGGTTTAGAAACTATGCTCACACTGGGCATCCCACACAAAAACTTGACCCTTACGAGTCAGTTTGGTCAAAGGTAAGGCTAACTCAGAGAAATCTTCTATGATTCTCTGTTAATATCCTGCTAAACCCGAAAAACTTCTAATCTCAAACAAGACTTAGGACTTTCCCACTTTAGAACAACTTTTACCTTAGAAGGATCTACAGCTATACAACCTTGGAATATCACATGTCCTAAGAAACTCAATTTCTCTAACCAAAACTCACACTTGGACGACTTAGCATAAAGTTGTCAATACTTAAGGGACTGTAGCACAATCCTCAAATGCTCCTCATTCTCCTCTCTAGTCTTAGAATATACCAAAATATCATCTATGAATACTTTTACAAAACTATCAAGATAGGGGTGAAAGATCCTATTCATATAATCCATAAACACATCAGGGGCATTAGTCACATCGAAGGGCATAACTAAATACTCGTAGTGACCATAACGGGTCCTAAAGGCAGTCTTTGAAATATCCTCAAACTTTCACATGCATTTGATGGTAACCTGACCTAAGGTCTATCTTGCTAAACACACATGCTCCTACCAACTGATCCATAAGGTCATCTATTCTAGGAAAAAGATACTTATTTTTAATCGTCACCTTATCCAACTAATGATAGTCTACACACAACCTCATGGTCCCATCTTTCTTCTTTACTAGCAACACTGGTGCTCCCCATGGAAATACATTAGATCTCACAAACTACTTATCCAATCACTCTCGTAGTTGTTTCTTAAGCTCGGCTAACTTTATAAGAGATACTCTATAAGGGCTACGAATATGGGTCCAACACCAAGTACCAAATCTATATAAAACTCTATCTGTCTCTCAAGTGATAAACCAAATGCATTTTCCAATAATGCACGTACTAATTTGGTGGCGAGGGAGCATTCCCCAGTATTGAGGCCGCAGATTCCTTCGTGAATCTCTCGCATGACATAGTTTGTCTGTTAGCCATTAAGGCACTTGAGTAAGGGTGCTGTCAACCCTATCTTGAACAACTCACCATCACAAATGACATGGTAGCTGACCTTCCTTTTCAGGCGTCGGGCTTCGTTCTTGTATGGTGGAAACACTCCTTATCTATTGGCAGGTATCTAATTATCTATAAGCCACCAAATTATCTACAAGCTACAAATTATCTATAAGGTACACATTATCTGTAAGTCTAAATATCTATAACCTTTAATTATCTATTAGTCATTATCTAAAGGCTAATAATTTATCTACAAGGGTTGTTACTCACTGTAACAACCCCAACAAACAAGGACTAGGGTTCCCCCTCCACACTATAAATACCAGGTTCCATCTCCCTCATTTGACACTCATTCACACCGAGAGACATCTGCTCTCACACACACCACACAAGAGACAATCAGTACAACACACCAATCTGGGGTTGTCTGGTTCTTACCAACGAACTCTGCTAGGAAGTCCTCCATGAACCGTGTTTTCATGGGGTCGTGAGGTTCATACTGTAGGTCAAACTCTGATAGTTCTACAGACCATGCCACCATCCCCTCTACTAGTTCAAGCTTTCGCAACACCTGTTCGATGGGTAGTTCATTTTGACTACCACTGGGTGACTTTGAAAGTATGGCTAGAGGCGTCGGGCTGAGGTAACAAGTGCCAGAGCTATCTTCTCTATCATTTGATATCTCTTCTCAACGTCATGAAGGATGCGATTGGTGAAGTAGATGGGGAGTTGATAATTCCCTTTCTCTTGAACGAGGGCTGAGCTAATGGGTTTGTCAGCTACGAAGAGATAGAGGAGTAGCAACGCTCCTGACCTGGGTTGACTTAGCATGGGCGGCGTAGAGATGGTTCTCTTGAAGGCCATGAAAGCTTGCTTGCAAACTTTGTCCCATAGGAAGGGCTCTGTTTTCTTGAGCAACTTGTAAAATGGCTTTGCCTTTTCAACGAGCTTTGGGAGGAACATGAATAAAGATGCTAGTTTGCAGTTCAACTTTTGGACCTCCGTGACGTTGGTCGGGCTATGCATCCTAAGTATAGCTACGCAATTTTTGGGGTTGGCTTCTATTCCTCGGTGTGTGATCATTATACCAAGGAATTTGTCGCCGCCGACCCCGAAAGTACACTTTTATGGGTTGACGCACGTGTCGTATTTGCATATTTCTCTGAAGACCTCTTCTAGATCTACCACGTGTTGGGCTATGCTCTGGGATTTGAAGACCATGTCATTGACTTATACCTCGACATTTCGTCTGATCTGTTGCTTGAAGACTCGGTCCATCAGTCGTTGGTATGTGGCGCCTACATTTTTTAGGCCAAAGGGCATGACCCTGTAACAGTAGTTGGCATCTTCGGTGATGAATGGTGTTTTATCCTCGTCCGGGACATGCATTCTGATTTGGTTATAAAAGGAATAGAAGTCCATGAAGCATAGTATATGGAACCCAGACGCACCATCGACCAACTTGTCGATGTTGGGCAAAGGGTAGGCATCTTTGGGACATGCCTTATTGAGGTCAGTGTAATCAGTTTCACATTCGCCATTTGTCGTTGACCGTTTTGACCATGATGACATTGGTGAACTAGGTAAAGTACCTGACTTTCCTGATGAAATTGGCTCGTAGCAGTTTGTCCACCTCTTCTCTAACTGCCTTGAGCCTTTCATCTCCTATCTTTCTCTTCTTCAGTGATATTGGCTTGGCCCGAGGGCAAATGGCTAGTTTGTGACATATGATGCTGGGATGAATGCCTGGCATGTCAGGTGGCTACTAGGCAAATAAGTTTGTGTTTCTATGAAGAACGTCAGCAATGTGTCTATGCTCATGGCTGGTGAGATACTTGTTGAGCTGCGTGCACTGCTTGGGTATGGGTTTGAGCTATAGTTTGACAAGTTCTTTGATAGGCTTTGGGCCTCTGTCGATGGTGTCATTGCGTGGATCCACATCAAATGTGCCATCTTGGTGAGCTGTGTAGACAGTAGGGTTCAGATAGGAGATCCTTCCTCTACATTCATGACTTGGCTTGTACCACCCATTGTGGTATGATGTCTACCAGGCTCCTTGGTAAGAGGGTACTGATGACTTCCAATGCTTGGATTGGATCGTTTCCGGAATGCAAGCTTCAAGACTCCATTAATGGTGGTTTGAAACACAAATAGAAAATGGAGAAGATTATGGAATGATTAGGAATGACGCCATGATCCACAAACGGAACGATAAGTCGTAGGAGGATTCGCTACAAAGGAAAGCTTCCTTGATAAGAATCAATTTGATCTCAATCAAGAACCAACAAGAGGCTAAGCTCTCAATTCAACCAAAAGCTTAATTTCATTAGTCAAAGTTAACAAAAAATAGCAAAGTCTGAGTATTTATAGGGCTAGACCTCTAATAAACCCCTACAAAATATAGGTTTAGGCTTATTTACGGAAATATCAAAGCCCATTACATGAAAACAACAAAAGGAAAGTTGCAATACCATTTTAAATGAAAATAATCGATTAAAACAAAGTGTAATCGATTAAAACAAAGCATTTCAGTATTGTGTAATCGATTACAGCAACGTCATAATCGATTACAACAAACAGAAAAGCTTGGTAATCGATTACAGATACATCGTAATCGATTAAAACAGACAGACAGACAGACAGCTAGCTTGTGTAATCGATTACAGAAACGTTGTAAGCGATTATTACAGACAGCACTTGCTTTTTACAACAAAATAAGACTTTGATGTGGTCTTAAAGGGCTTGGTTTCTAGCTCTTGTCATGGGTCCTTCAAAGCTCACCAAAGGAAGTGTTTCAAGCTCTCCTTCTATACCTTTGGCTTGTAATGGACCTCCATCATCATGATCCTTAGATAGTCCTCTATCATCCCCTCCTTCTTGAAAAGAATCCATCCTCGAATTTGCATTCAAAACACCTACATCACAAGGAGAAAGATCAGTGACATTAAAAGTAGAACTCACTCCATACTCACTTGGCAAGTCTATCTTGTAGGCATTCTGATGAGGACCTAGGAGGGGACATGACCAAAGCAACAAACTTGGAGGACATACAAGGTCTTGGAGGCCCAATGACAAGATCAAAAGCTAAAAAGGCTAAAGAGGCTCTAAATCTCATGGTGACCACTTTACTTGAGACAAGCCCAAGTCTAAAGGAAGAACAGCCCAAAATGATACACTTAATCCAATTTGAAGAC
>PYAF01001229.1:69505-101790 GCA_007407185.1 Glycine tomentella | reverse complement strand
AGGATTTCAGCTTCCTAATCGGTTCAATCACAGTTAAAGGTCGCGGGTAAGTGTTTAGGCTAGTGTCTAAGGTCCTAGAAAGCTCGAAAACTCCTCTAATGGAGGTCTGGACGAAGGAGGAAGAAGAAGGGAAGAAAATGGCCATATTTTTCGAAGGTTTGGGCCTTTTATAGGCCCCTGCGCGACTCCCACGCCCCCAGCGTGGGCTCCCACGCTTCCAACGTGGGCTGGCAGACCAAATTCCATTTCTGGGCTGCTTCCCACGCCCCAGGCGTGGACTCCACGCCCCAAGCGTGGACCTCCCACGCCCCCAGCGTGGGGTTCCAGAAAAATCATCATTTCTGGCCCACTTTCCACGCCATCAACGTAGCACTCCACGCCACCAGCGTGGAACCCCAGAAAAAGCCAAAAACAAGCTTTAAACGCATGGTTATAACAACAACACCACAAACATCACCAATCTCATCAAAGATAAGCATCTCAACAAGCTTGGATTAATCAAGACACCCCCAATAGTTGGCTTATGTCTAGAGAACAAGCTCCACAAGAGGGAGCTAATAAAGGTAATGAAGTTGAAGAAGAAGAAGAAGAAGTTGCTCCTGCTCAACGACAATACACTCCATTTGAATCAGTGATGATTCAGAAGATGGATGTTGTGCTTTCTCTGCAGCATGAGCGTAGGACTGAAACACAGTCTTCTTTGGAAGAAATTACTTATAGGCTAGAGAATATAGAGACTAGGATGGCTCTCAAAGATTTTGATCTTCTCTAGTTTAGCTTGTTTAGTTTGTTTGCTTATGGTGTTTTTGCTTTCTTCATTCAATGGTTATGTTTCTTTTGCTATGTTTTTGTTATGTTTCTTTTGTATTGCCGTCTTGATTAATGAATAAATTTGTTCTGTTCTTGCATATCTTATGATCATCAATATTATTTATTTTTGTCTTTGATAAGCCAAAAGGGGAAAAAAGATCTTAAAGAATATGAACATATTGAATAAGGTCTTAAGGAGACATATATACTTGAAGGGTTGTACTTAAACAAAGCTATAAAGGGATATACATCTGCTCTTTATCTTAACCAATGTAAAATTACATAAGTTAGGGGGAGCATATAAATGTAAAATGTTTATGCAAAGCATGCTTAACACTTGTCTTGGCAAAAAGCTGATTTCATTTTCAGATATCAAGTATAAGCTCCTGGAAATCAACTCCTTTAAAAGAACTTCAAGGTTCAACATGTTCAATTGATGTTTGGCATGATCAAAGCCAAAAAAGGGGGAGATTGTTAGATACAAGGGAGCATGAAGGTGGATCAAGATACATACTAAAGATGAACGAGTGTTTTAGCTTTGTACATGTCATTCAATTGAAGGCATTGGTAATTGCTTGATGTAGGAGAGAATCATCCTATGATCCTTGCATTGCATAAACATTCATTTACTTGCATTCATGATTTTACAAAAGCACATGGTTTGTGAAAAAGGTTTAAGATTTCATGGTTGCATCAAAGTCAAGGTTTCATGATCTAAGTTTTTGAAAAAACCTTTTTGAACCGTGTTAGTCAATTACCACATATTGGTAATCTATTACTTAAGTGGTAAAGAACATTTTAATCGATTACAACCACTAAGTAATTGATTACTTAGTATAAACACATAACATGATTTGACTATGATAATCGATTACCATTTATATGCAATCGATTACGTTCATCAGTAAAATATAGAACATGACTTGAATGTGATAATTGATTACCTCTTATCTGTAATTGATTGCTTAGTTCATTTTCGAAAAGAAGTATCCCTGTAGTAACCGATTATAGGTCAAAATAATCGATTACTTTGTTCATATATCCTTTCCAGAAAACTGAAGAACATTTTAATCGATTAAGTTTGTTTTTAATCAATTACAAATGAAGATTTAATCGATTACATTCAGTTATAGAAGTTCGTTATACATAGTTAGTTAGTTTTCTGAAACTAACAACACAATACTCTACGAAATTTTCAAAGTTTTCATAAGCATTCTGAAAGTGAGAAAGGATATTCTGAGTTCTAAAGTTCTTGTCCCACATATTCAAATCTTCATGTTGTATTGAAAAGATTTCTTGGGCAAGATTTCAAAGAAGCTTTTGGAGAGGAAGTTTTGAAACTTGTTTTTCATTTCAACTCTGATTGGTAAATCATGTACATTCATATTCATTGGATCATCAGGTTGCCTCTCTCCGTTAACTTTGATTGTAAATTTGATTTTAGAATTTTGGTTGTTTTGGAACTATTACAAGGGTTCTTGAGGCTTTTTCTAGAATGGGTTTCTCTAGAGGGAAAGGATAGAGAAGGATTCTCTATGTCTTGATCACTAGGAGTCTAATAGGGTTTTAGATTTCTGTTCTTTATCTAGGTTTGATAAATGGTGATTGTTGTAAATCTTGTAAGAACTAAAATTTGTGAATAGTGGAACTCTAATATAGTTTTGATTAGAAGAAACTGGATGTAGCTTATCTTGTTGAGAGGTGAACCAGTATAAGTTCTTGTGTTAATTACTTTCTTTTAATCTCTTCAAGTTATCTTAATTTGTGGTTCTTGGTGAATTCTTTATTACTCAACAAGTAGTGTTTTTGTAATTGTTTTCTTGGGCTGAGTGATTTGATTGATTAACGCATTCTTGGTTTATTTGTGATAAAGATCCTTTAAATCTGATTTTCTAAAGATTTTAAAAAGGCCAAGTTTAAACAAATTCACCCCCCCCCTCTTGGTTATTATGTGTATTCTCATTGTTTTCACCAAGCACCAGGGTCATTTGATTGAATGAAAATTTGCATTCTACTTTTCCAAAAACTGAAATGCTCTCCTTCAAACATCGGAGGACGATTAAGGGCACCTGATGTGTTGCAAACACATCTTAGTTTTAGGTTAGTTTTAGGGTATAATTTAGTTAAATAATTAGGAAAATAGAATAAGAATAGTTTGTTTATCAATTTATTTGTTTTTAATTCAATTCATTACCATTTGAACAGTTTCAGGCTCAAAAGAGGAGAATCAAGGCCAAGAAAAGAAGAAAACTGAGTTCAAGGTCCCGCGCGGATCGCGCCAGATCCCGCGCGGGTCGTGCCATTTGTAAATTAACAGACCTCAGACTCGAACAAGCCGCGCTAGTGGCGCCGGACTCCACGCCAGTAGCGCCAGATCAAGGAAGGCCAACCTATTAGCTCGAACAACTCGCGCCATTCGCGCCATTACCACGCGATCAGCGCTAGGCATTCGAAGCCACCGTGCGGATCGCGCTAGAGTCGCGCCGTCAGCCCCAAGAATTCCAGTTTCAACCCATTCAACTCGAAGACTCCACGCGGTTAACATGGAGTACCGCGCGATCAGTGCCACTGTTTCGAAAGGTCCACGCAGTTAGCGCCGAGTCACGCGTGGGTCGCTCGCGAGAGATCCAGTTGCCTATTTTAAACTTATTTGTTTCGAATTTTGGCACAGAAATAAGATTTGTTACCTTAATTAAATTATCCTATAAATATAAGGCCTCTGAGGACTAAAAAGACACCTTTTTATCATCCATTATTCATCTAATACATTCTCTCCATCCTTCTAAACCTCTGAAAATCAAGAATCAAGGTTAGGGTTTCAGCACAACTATGTATTCAACAGCTTTGATGTTCTTGAGGCCTATGGCAGGCTAAATCTTGTATTGTGGGAAGGCCATGAACTGATGTGAACTCCTCTGGAATTTGAATGGTATTGACTAATAATGTTTTGATTGTTTTATTCTATTCTGCACTTATTTTCTATTCTTATTTGGAATTGATCACTCTGATTAAGTAGCTAGAGTTAGGATTCGCAATGGGGACATTGGGATTTTAATTTCTGACCTGTTTAGAATAATAGTTGTTCATCACCTAGGAATAGGGATGCGTGGCTGCAGAAATTATGATAGGATCTTTTAAATGCTTAAACTGATAGACTACACTAAGGAATTAGGTTTTCGATTCAGGTTAAAGGGTTAATTCACTAAGGGATTAGGGATTAACTAATCTAGAAAAGACTTATTTTCTGAACAATTATAACAAGAAACACTTATGACATATTCTCTAAATGCTTAGTTTGACAGAATTGCTAAGGGTTTAGAATTCTCGATCGAATTAAAGGGTTAAGTCGCTAGTTATCTAGGATTTACAAGTTTAGAAGAGATTTATCATTTGTGTAAATTAAACTAATAAATCAGTCAAGTGAAAGAGGAGGAATCAGAGGGGATTGCGCTTGACCATAATTATTCGTCCATTGGTAAATTCTCAATTTGATTTACTGTTTTCTTTAATTTATATTTTTGCACTCAACAACCAATTCAATCCGCAACAATTCTTTTCAACAATTTCTGTTTTCTTTACTTTCAATCACATTGATTCCTCATTACTGTGAACATCACCCCAATCCCTGTGGAGAACGATACTCACTTACCTGTTTTATTACTTGAAAACGATCGGTGCACTTGTCGTGGTGCGAGCGTATTAAAATTGCTAACAACACCCTCCTTGATGGTAATCTGTATGGTATTCATTTTCTTTGAAAAAGATAGTGATCTTGAATAACACTCAAGAACCAGCTCTTGATACCAATTGTAAACAATGATGAACACACACAATTAACCAAGAGGGGGGTGAATTGGTTAATACAGGGATTTTTTAAAACTAGCAGCAGAGTAAAGATCATATCACAAGTTTTCCCTTACTAAAAAAAAGAAACTTTCAATCAATCAAGATTCACCCCATACTTCAAGCAATTTCAGAAAATATTTCAGTTGATCTTAAAAGAGATGAACCTTAAGATAAGCAAGTTTAAGATAGCAAGAATTAGAATCAACAAAACACCAAATTTATATTGGTTCACCCCTCGAAAGAGAAGATACATCAGTTTCTTCTAACCAAACCTAATTAGAGTTCCACTAAATCAAAATTTGCTCTTTCCAAGCTTTACAAGTGATTACCTTTATCAAACCTAGATAAAGAAACTGAAAACTAAAACCTATTAGACTTCTAATCACAAAGAACTAGAGAACCTTGTTCTTTCCTTTAGAAAACACTACTCCAGAAAAAACTCTAAAGAAACTCTTTGATCTTAGTACTCACAAGAATAAAAAGAAACAAGTCAATTCCTAGTAAGAGTTCAAGAGAGATACAACCTTATGATCCTCAGAGGTTGAATGACTGAATTTTACCAAGAAAATTCAGATTGAATGCATACTAATGTTGAAAAGCAGCTCTCATGACACACTCTTGAAGAATCTTGTTCAAAACACTATGAGCAATGAAGCATGAGTTCTTGGGTTTTGAAACAAGATGTATGAGACTCAGAAAATCTTTTTCTCAGACTTTGAAAGCTTTAGGAGTAATGAGTAATTTGTAAAATCAATTACTCTTGAATTATGCAAATGTTCAAACCCAACAACTTTTTATAGAAAATAGATTTAACTGCATGTAATCAATTAAAATGTTACGAAATTGATTATTTTAACCAAAGTAATCAATTAATATACAAAATAATCGATTAAGTTCTTAACCCAATCTGTAAAAGATTTATGAACAATGTAATCGATTAAAATGACCTGTAATCGATTAAGGCAGTCAGTCTCAGAATTGAAATAAGCTTGTGTAATCAATTATGATTGAGTGGTAATCGATTAAGGCAGTCAAGCATGTCTTATGTTTTTGTGTTGTGTTATCGATTACGATTTTCTTGTAATTGATTAAAGTGTTCTTCATGGCTTTGTAATAGATTACACAAGCTGGTAATCGATTAAAGTAGTGCACAAATGCATTTTCCAAAACATAAACCATGAGAATTTGTTTCTAAATGCAAACATGTAACCTTTTATGGTTTTCTTAAATCATGTATGCATGTTTATGATTATGTTTATGCAAATGCAAGGATCACAAGTTAAGCCTCTTGAATCAACTTAAGAAATTACAAATGCCTTCAATTGAATGGCATGTAAAAAAGCTACAATCCTTTAATCAAAGGGATTCATCCTTGATTTGATCTTCTTTCCAACTCCCCCTGTATCCAACACAAACAGATTCTGACATTTTACAATGCAGTCTCAGAATAAAGGTGAGATCAGAGAAAATGCTTTGAAGATTTGGGAACTTGCAAAATTTATGGGTGTTTGTATCAGGCAAAGGAAGATGTTGTTGTTAAAAGAACCTTGGACATCAGGGCTCGAGATAAGGAGGAAAAGAGCCAAAGAGAGGTGCAAAATGGGGTCCGATGAGGATGATAACCATTAATGTCAGGGGCCTTAGGGATCGTGTGAAGAGAAGACGCATTCGGTCTATTTTGGCATAACAGAAGGTAAATTTTTGTCTTTTAAAGGAAACTAAGTTGGACATAATCTCAGATAGAATAGTGAAGGAGGTTTGGGGTAACATGGATGATTGTGAGTGGATTTATTAACCGTCTCAGTGGCTTAGAAAAGGTATTTTTTAGGTCAGATTCAAGTTTGATGGTGATGATCTTTTAGGTATTGGTTTGGAATGGACCAATGAAGGATTGATGGTGGTAGTTGTTAATGTATACTCTTCGTTCCTGCTAAGTGGGAAAAGGAAATTGTGGAGTGATTTGTTAATGTCAAAGAGGGGCTTAGGGTGTGGGATGTGGTGTATTGGAGGGGATTTTAATGTTGTTACAAGCAGAGAAGAAGTTAGGGGGAGATAGGAGTATCATTGTCAAAATGAACTTGAAGAATTTGTAGCATTTATAT
Source organism: Glycine tomentella (assembly GCA_007407185.1). Taxonomy (NCBI): domain Eukaryota; kingdom Viridiplantae; phylum Streptophyta; class Magnoliopsida; order Fabales; family Fabaceae; genus Glycine; species Glycine tomentella. The sequence continues at coordinate 95,032 of PYAF01001229.1, read as the reverse complement.
AGGATATTGGGGTCATAAATGTGTCTGTCCTAGGCCAAAAATTATAGTGGATGAGTTCGGATGGAAAGTCAATGAATCGGATGGATCGTTTTCTCCTATTTGATGGTCTTTGTAATCTATGGCATATTTCCTTGTGATGGATCGACTCTCGAACTATTTTTGATCACTACTATGTGGTACTGCAAAATGAAGTTAATAACTGGGGACCCAAACCGATACCTTTCTTCAACTTTTGGATTGAACACCCATAGTTCATGAAGGTAGTTGGTGAATTTTGGGGTTAGACCTTGGTTCAAGGTTGGAACCCTTTTTCAATAAAAGAAAAGTTGAAACTCCTCAAGCAAACTCTTATATTATGAGCTATACCATATGGGTACCTATACAGGTCGACCCTTGATCACCACTACCATTGTGTCAACTAACCGCCAATGTCTAATATTGGCCTTAGTGGGCTTTGTGGACAGTTACCAACTTGATAATTGTCCTCAATTATTAATAGGTGCATAGCAACATACATAGGTAGGTTACATTCATTTCTCACTAGAACTAACAAATAATATATACTGATTTGAGCATCAAAATCCCTTTTCAGGTAGTCACCCACCATTGAAGAAAAAGATCGTATTGAAGCAAGGAAGACAGAGAACAAGTTGAAACAACCTGGAGAGCGGTAAGAACATTTGGCACCCATCAGGGGACCAAAGTGAAATTTCCTTCGATCACAAGATATATGGTAGAGACCAGAAGCTCGACACTACGATCGACTTCCATGGAAAAGAGTTCAACAATACAAGGTTTCAGGGAGCAGTTAGAAGTGCTCTAGAAGAAGAATGTGGAAGAAGCCTTAAGACAGAAACAGGAGGCAGATTATGAGCATTGCGCGAAGAGAATGATCTCATTTGAGTCCACTTGTAGCATTCAAACGCAAATACACAAAACACAATCCCAACTCACCTTGCTGCAATAGAGATAGAACATTCATCACATGACACTAACCGCTAAATAAACACCATGGGGTGATCACATGAAAGGTCCCATAGTAAGCCGACTAAGTTGCGTTGGAGACATCCTTTTTTGATGGAATTATTGACACTCATTTACCCCTGCGATGGAAGCCTTTGAACATTGATTGATATGATGAAACCATAGATCCCAATTAACATTTAGAAGCGTATATCACGTAGGGAAACTTGTTCACTAATGATGATACCATTTTATGAATGGTCTTCCTAAGTTCTTTGAAGGGACCTGCTCTAACATGGTCGCAGTGTGGAAGTGTATGTAGATGATATGGTGGTGAAGTCATCCTCTCCTGACCAGCATGCTAATGACCTAGCTAAGATCTTTATGGAACTCATAAAACATAACATGAGGAATCACTGCTAAAAAATAAGCTTTTAACGTTGTCATTTTGACATCAATTTTATAAAAATCGATATTAAAAATAACACGATGTCATAGTTGTAAATAAGTTGAGTTAGTTAACATTGATTTTTTTAAAAACTGATATTATGTGCTGATATTAACATCGATTTTTTAAAAAACTGATGTTGTTTTTATCAATTATTAATATCCATTTTTTAAAAAGTGATGTTGTATGTATATGTTAACATCGATTTCTATAAAAATCGATGTTTTTTTATTAATGAAAATAATTCCTTTTTCCTCTCTCACACCTCATATAAATCACAAATTTGCAAGCGCAAGGGAGGGTTTTCACCTTTTCGGGGGTGTGGGAACAGAGGAAGGAGGCAAGGTCAACAATGGCTATAGAGGAGTTAAATGTGGTGAAAAGGGAAGAGGAGGCCGAGAGAAAGAAGGCCAAATTGTGTGGACCATTTATTTAACCCATGGGTCCACTGTAGAAGTTGCCTTAATATTAAGTATCAACCCTTGTAATTGTTAATCTCATGGTTAAACAGAGAGAGGGTTCCCTTTCCAGTGATAGGCGATAGCTGCAAGCAACTCAACCTCATAGCTTAGGCAATGGCAGCGAAGAAGCATGACGCCAGAGACACCAAAAAGAGAAAGCGACTCAATACTAAAACTCACAATTTCTTTTTTGTTAGGTAATTTTATATGGTATTTTCAATAGTATCCTTCATCCCTTCAGATACCAGTAAGGTTTTTGAGCTAGGGTAGTTTATGAGGATATCGAAGGCATATGAATATTTTAGGTTGCTTAATGTTAGTTGTATGATCTTGAACATTTTGGCTTGTTTGGGTTTCAGCATACCCAGTATGTTACCTTCCTGTGGATGAAGCCATTGAACTTATGCCAAAGTTTTTGTCATCTTCTCCAATACTAAAGAACTTAACATTTATCTATGAGGAAACTCTTAGTAGGGATGGTGAATTTGGTGGTTCGAACTTTGGTGGATATCCTACTTTGAGGTAGAGAAATGAATCCTTTGGTATACGAGTCAATGAGTGTGCACTATGGGTATGTTTCGTGTTTTATTGGATCTTTCCCTTCTGTATATCTATGAGTACTGAAGAAGGCTATTTGTGGTTATAATTTGTATGTTTCAATAATAAAGGGTATTTCTCCTATCCTTTTACTCACATTTGTCCATTTGCATCTAAAATGATGCATGTGTACATTATTCAGATTTGTTAGAGGAACTAAACCTGACCACAACACAGGATTTGACATGGATGAAGATGACCTCCTTGAAATGGAGCAGTGTCACGGCGTAGCTATTGCATCAGCCATATTTGGTTTATATTATGTGGTTTTTGCTTTCATTGAGATGTTTAATTTGGCATGTTGCTGATAAATTATATATGTTGTTCAGGAAATTTTGACAAGATAAATGAGCCAACAAATATAAGTGATTATTCAAAGGAGATAATATGCTTCCTTATGATTGTAGATGAAGAAACAGAGAAATATTTGAGGAGTTCTGGCAGGATGGGAACTAGCAAGAAGATTGGTTTGTGGAGAATTATTATTGCTCATAATCTTTCTTATACAGATCTAAGACGCACAAGGAAGGTAAGAATTATATGCTAGCAAGCACCATCAAGAAATTAGCATATTTGTTGTCATATACTCATTTTTGCTTACGATCTGATTTAAATAATTACTTTTTTCTTTATGATCTAATTATTGCTTTTCTTTTCATTCAAATGTAATTTTTCCTTTTGGTTTGAATTGAAAGTAACAAAAATATCTCAGTCAGACATTGTTGTATTTTCTTGTTCATAAAGTAGTACTTTTATGTATTTGTAACTTAAGCTATCTTTTCTGCAGATTCCAAAGCATTTGTTGCATAGAAGGTTCCAAATGCACATTATTCTATATGGCTTGATGGAAATCTTGAGCTTGTTGTTGATCCATATCAAATCCTTGAAAGGTATATTTCAGTATTGCTCTTTAATACAATATAGTGATTCATTTTACATATGAAAGTTGTGTAGATTGAATTTAGTCCTACATTTGTACATCGTCTGATATGAGATTCATCTTTCTAATTCTTGTCATGATAGATACAATATATTACTCGATCCATTTCCATATCGATCATGATATATATAATAATTCGAGCACCCATTTCAAACGCATATCCAATTTTTGCACAGCAGGGTTATGAAAATCCCCGAGAAGCAACCGATCGTATTGTCTGTACCAATTGTCATTTAGCTAATAAGCCATGCATGCGCATAATTGACTCGATGGTTTTATTTCCACCTTAATAGTATTGCTTACAACTACAGATGCACTAGGAGTTGTGAAGCTTGATATATGCTAGTAGTATGTTTATTGGTTTTACAATGGTTATTTGTGAATTTTTTATTCAGTGTCACAATTGCAAGATATTGTCATGTGTAGTTGTTTCTTTTAAGATATCTTTGTGGTTCTTTGTGTCATAACATGCCATTGAAAATTCTGGAAGTTCGACTATATGATTTCCTTCCCACACAAGATGGCATCTTACTCTTTCTAGACCATCAAAGGCATCTATATTTATCTTTAATTGAGATGTTGTGGTGAATGTCAATATAGTTTTAATGAAGAAAACTTATAATTGGTCTTACAATAGAGAGTTTATTGCATTTAATATGGTTGCTAAAACTCAAGCTGTGGAACTGCCTCTATTGCCTATTTCAGTGGATTAAATACCAGTAGGTAGTCTTTAAAGAGCATAACAATGAAAAGTGAGGATAACTTAAATCTAAAATTTAATAAACCCTATTATGGTCTTGGTTCAAATTCATCCTCCATAAAGGAATGGTAGCTCTATTGAGTTCCTAATAAACCATGTTTGAGTCATTTACTGTTTTCCTTAACTTCCAAGTCCTAACATACCATTTAGATTGCTCAATCTAGAAATTCCCATCTGGGCTAACAAAGCTATGCTCACACAAAGTGCTAGCCTAAGACATCCTCTGTAAATCAAAACATTGTCGTGTATAAGATTATATTAGAGATCTTCATCTTAGCTTGCTCATATTATGAATTAAGATAATAAATTGTCTCCATGCAACATAGGCATTTCTTGAAAATCCAAATTTCTATTTCATCAGCATTAGTACTCATCATGAGCTAGCATAAATAGAGTTTTCAGTTATCACCTTGTAGAGCTTACCACTGGGACATTTTTTTTATAAGATTATAGCTTCATTGTTTCTGGTTTAAAGTACTTAGAATCTTGGCAATTGCCTACTTTAGCGTATAAAACTATTATTTGGATACTAAAATTTAATGATTAAAACTTGTTAACACTTTGGCAAGCGTACCAAGTTGTCCAAGTAGTAATAAAATAGTAAATTCGAGTGTCGACACAGGGACTTTGACTGCACTCAGTGATTGTAAACATCTAATTCTAAGCAATTAATGAATTAAACTGATGTTTGTAAGGGCATGTAATTAAGTTCAACGTAAATGTTGTGTTTAATTTTGGAAACTCATGAAATGACTAAAGACCTGTTTTAATATTTATATAATATTTAACAATGTTTTTATAGTATTATTTTTTGATTCTATCATTAAAAATATTATTTCATAATTTTATTTCTTCTTTTTTTATATATTTTATCATTATAATAAATTACGAAAATAAAATTTCTCTACTAAATGTTTTTCTATTATGTTATTCGTATGGAATATATATTTATCAATGATTTATTTTTATCGAGAAATCATGCTAGTTATTTTTAGTGGATTCTTTCCTTCCAATCATGTTTTTTCATTCGTGAGGCTTAAGTCTAAGATCTTAAATGGACAAAATTTAGTATCATTCAGATCAAAAACTTATTAGTCTATTTCAAATGCTTTGAAGTCATGCTAACATAATTAAGCTCAGAAAGGGAAGGGGAGGATAATTAACATGTCTCTTTATTTTTCTCTGCTCATAGTTGTCATTTAGTGTGTGATAATTTTTTTATATTATATAAATATATATTTGTTGGTATTTTATAATTATTTTTATAAATATAAATTATGTTTACCAACTTAACTATATAGACCTTATTTAGATAAGTTTCTCCATGATAACCTAAATCTAGTGGAGTTTCCAATCACGTAGAAGGGAGCGTTCAGTCCGATGGTTCATTAACATAGGGTGTGTTGTATCTGTAACTATATTTTGTAATTGTGTTGTAACCATTTTCGATTAGATAGATAGCTATTGTCTCCATTATAAGAAGATCTATATTATGGGTTCACTGAGAGCTTAAGAGTGCTTTGAACCTCTTCATTGTAAATTCTGTTATTTGCAATAAACTTAACAATTTTTTGCTATAACTCTCTTCTTTTTCTATCATTTGAACTTTCCTATCTAAATGGAATTTCTCGTATCTTCCCAACAATTACAATTGGACAGTTACATCATAACTCCTAGACTAGGATGACTAGTCACTCATGATTAAAGTACAACTAGAAAGCCTATATGAAATTAGCATAGGCATAACAATAAGGGAAGAATGATAATCACGATTTGTCCTCATGGTGTTGCAAACATTTCACAACCCTCAAAACCCTTAAAAGTGCTCCTTTATTCATAAAATATGTCAAAAGTATTTAGTTACAAACACCAACACCCTATTTATATCTTCCTAAGTATAATTACTCGAGTTAGGTGCACTATCGCCATGCTGAAACCCTTAGGTGCACTATGGCCATGCTGAAACCCACCATAGTCGTAGTTGTAAACTGTGACGCTAAAGATCTAGGACGTTGTGGAATGACTACACCATCATGGTGCGAACTACGACTGTGGTGAATTCACCACAACCATCATTGGAAGGCTAACGCTATTCAAAAGAGGAGTCATAACATTACTATGGACGTATTGCTTACCACAGTCATGGACAAGTGATAAAGTCTTCAAATTTTTAGATAAAAATGAAAATTACAACTATTTTCACTTAATTGAGCAGTTATTCTTTTGCAAGACAAAACTAGCATCCAAGCGTGAGTTCTTCCAAGAAAATGCATGAAAATGGCACATAATATGACTCCAAAAGTGGCTGTCTACAAAGAGTCTCTTAGAGTCCCTTCAAATGCCAAGAACTTTGAGTTATTCAAAGTTGGAGTATGAAAATGGATGAAAGACTCCTTGCATACCCCATTGATTTGATCCTTGTTACAAGAGGAGACAATTATGCAACACTCGTGACAAAAGATTTGATTCTTATTCACGCTATGAAGAAGGTAGTGAAGATTGATTGGGCTACTTGTGTGATTGTCAACATCTTGAAGACAAAAAGGCTATCCAATTATCAGATTCCATATGCATTTTTTTACCAAGGTCATGGAGCATTATGGAATGGACTTCAAGGATGAGAAATTCAAAATTCTAACTGGTACAAGCAAGGTTGACAAAGCCTTGTTATCTCTCATGGCTCTTGTTGAGAGAGACTGTTGATGGTACAATAGGGAGGAAGCACCGAAGCCAGAGATTGTGGCTCAGGTTCCTGAAGTTAAAGAGAAGCCTTTCTCATAATTCGAGACCACACTGCTGAGAAAAATTGATTAGATCTACAATTGGAAACTCCAACAAAATGAGGCTCAAAATGAGCACTTGAACAATATTAGTGAGAGGCTGGAAAATATTAAGGTAAGGTTGAGGAAGTATCACATTAGTGATGACAGTGGTGAGGAGGATTAGCTACCCTTATCCATCCTAGCCCTTTGTTCTAGTTTCCCTTTTGTATTGTTGTCTTTGTGTTTTAAGTTCTATGCTTGTTGTGTTTGTTTATGATGCTTTGAGTCTTATGATTAAATGTTTTATAAGCAAAGTTATGTGTATCATTCCTATCTGAGTGGATTTATAATTAATTAATGAAATTAATTTTTTGTTATCATTCTTATGTTTCATTCTACACTTTTTATACTATGCTTGGTTTATTTTTTATATGCTCAAAAGGGGAGAAAAGTGTATGTTTTTTTGAAACAAAATCAAATGCCACATATTTGGACTTGGTGAAGTAAAGTTGACTCAACAATGCAAGCATTTGAAGATTAGAAGCAACAACAACACATGGAACTTGGTCATCATCAAAAAGGGGGAGAATGTAAGCATAAAGAGTTTATAAAGATTTTGTAACTCTTAGTTTTTGTTGATGATGAGTTGTAAAATTTATAAACACTAGTTGATTAGGATAATTGTTATTGCTTTAAAGCTTGATTGTGTGTGACATCATACATACATGCATCCTAGACTAGGAAATGTAATTCAACATGTTCTAAATGATTGACATTGCATTGATTCATGGTTGTTATCCTTGAAGAGTTTAAATTCTCGTAATGTAGTTTTTAAAGCCACTAAGTTTCAACTCTACATCAATATAATCGACTATACACTTATAAACTAATTGATCCTCTGTTCTTTTAGAATTTAGATTGGTTCGCATGTAGTTGACTATCTTTAGTATCTAATCAACTATATTGGTTTTCATGAGTTTTTACTTTCACAAACAGTTGATTATATGGCAATATAATCAAATATCTATTCATCAGGAAATCTAGGTGATGTGAAAGAACAATTTAGTCTACTATCTCTAAGGGACAATCAACTATATCTTTTTTGAAGCTATAAAAATGAATTCATGAATATTTTTACTATGTTTTCATTGAGAGAACTTAAAAAATCTAGTGTGTCAACACCCTTTTGATCTGAAACACATTTTTGCATCAAGAATCAAGGGTGTTTGCATGGAATCATGAAGACTAGTTATATTGCATAGGAAGTGTTTTCAAACTTTCACGTCATATGAAATCTTTCCTTAATTTGCATTTCTGGTTTTCATTTTTATTGAGTAGGTTTCTTAATGGTGTGCATGTAATGGGTTTTCTATGTATAGGTTTAGTTCTTGATAGGCTTTCAAGAGTTTAAACATTTGTGGTGTGCATTTGCTTGTGGGTTTGGTTGTAACTCAAAGATTATAGTGCAAAGATCCTAGTTGGTTACTATGGATCAACTAGAAATAGATTTCCTAGAAATTGAACCAATATAAATTATGTGTATATCTTTTTCTTTATCCCTTCAACTCTTTATTGCTTATTGGTTAAGGTTTTTAACACTTGGTTTTGATATTTTCTTGGTATCTTTGTTTAAACCATAATCTGTGTTAAAAGAAAACATGAGAGTATTTACAATATATCTTAATTTCTTGGATTAATTGGATTAAAGGAAAAAGTTTTGCAAAAAGCTTTGATTTAGGTCTAAAATTGTTTAAAAACCAATTCACCCTCTTGGTTTGTGGTTTCATGCGCCATTATTTCTAACAAAGAAAACCAATATCATTCAACTAAATCAAAGCTTATTGCAAATAACAGACAAAATTGAAATTGTCACAACATTTAACAACATATACAAAATAGATATGCAAAACAAGTTTGTGTACTTCAGATTGCCTCATCAACAAAATCTAATCTCCAAGCCAAAACATAATAGCTTAATGCTTCTTAGAGACACCAACAGCCTTGCCCTTGTGGCCAGTAGTCTTGGTGTGTTGACCACGAACACGAAGACCCAACTAGTGCCTTAAACCACAACCGTGGTTTCTAATCTTCATGAGTTTCTCCAAGTCACCCCTAAGCTTCATATCAAGAGCATTAAACACAACATGTTAGTACTTGCCCTCTTTGTAATCCTTCTTCTTGTTCAAAAACCAGTATAGGATCTTGAACTACCTAGGGTTCACCACCATAGTCATCAAATTATCAAAATCTGTAGCACTTAACTCCCCATGTCAACATCAGCCTTACAAGCGATGTTAGCGAATCTCTATCTAATTTAATTGATCCAGGTCATGGAAAACATTATCTTCTGCTTTCCATCCATGTTAGTGTTTAGCATACACAGAATGTTCTAGAAATCCTTGTTCGCCACTAGAGATATTTTCATGGCGGAAGTGTTGTTGGAAAGTGACTATCGTCGTCGATGTTGTTGGTCCTGGCCAATTGAGAGTTGAATAATCATGATTTTTAATTCTGAGCTAAGGTCCAAGAAATTCTAAAAATGACAATTACGTAATGATTTCTCTACTTTTAGGGATGACATGAAAAAGAGATCAAGAGATTGTAAAATGGCAATGAGTTTAAAATTTTGTCACATACACATATAGTTCTGAAAATTTTTCTTGATTTCTTTACTCCCTACATCGTATCAACAAGGTCATACATGTTAATTGAACAATTAACTGAAAAGTAACGTTGATAAAAAGTTTGAAGAACACTACACATGATGAGATCGAGAGGATTGAATGGAAAACTCTAAAGGATCACTACAACTGTTAGGTAAGGAGGGAGTGAGACATAACATAGTGATTTTAACACGGGGAGAGTTAGGAATTCCACACTCCAAATGTCTTTTGAGGTTCAGTGTTGACGAGTCAACATGAGACTCATGACAACTATTTTGGGATTTTTGTTTGCTACCCTCTTAGTTGTGTGATGGAGGTCCATTGCAAGCTCAAGGTCAAGAAGGAGAATTTGAAGAACTTCCTTTGATGAGCTTTAGAGGACCCTTGACAAGAGCTAGAACTCAAGCCCTTCAAGACCACATCAAAGCTAACTTGTATCTTTTGGACAAGCATGAAGAAGCACACCAACTCAGAACAACCACAGAACAAGTCTTGTCTGTGTTAATCGATTACCAGTTATCTGTAATCGATTACTAAGCACTTCCTATCTATGTTAATCGATTACCATTTATCTGTAATCAATTACTTAATCACTTTGTGAAATGGGAACACTCTATGTTAATCGATTACAGGATGAATTAAACGATTACTTTGTTCATACATGGTTTCCAGAAAACCCAAGAACAAATTAATCAATTAAATAAACAATTAATCGATTACTTAAGAGTAATTAATCGATTACATGGACGTATTAATTGATTACATTCAGTTGCCTTATTTTTTCTATATATATGGCTACCCAAAACTGAATGTAACAACTTTTGATGTCATAATACAAATCTGAAAATTTGTTGAGAGTTTTTCTCTTGTTCTTGTGCAAGAACTTCTTGGGTCTTATCAATGGCTTCTCGATGCTATTGTGGCGATTCTTCCTAGACTTATTGGAGATCTTCTCCATGGTGTCTTCCATCTTCATCCCTAACATTTCTCCATCTTCCATTGTTGTACATTAAAGTTTCCTTCCAACCACATGTCCCACGTGAAGTGAGGAAAGCTTGTGTTCTTGAAAGATTTTGAAGATTGGGTTTCATTGCAAGGTAGATTTGGGAAATTAATGTCTAATGGGTTTAGACATACATCATTGTGATATAGTATTTTTATTATTATGTTTTGTGTCATCGAGAAATTCATAGTAATCTCTCACAAACCAACAAACCCCAACTCAAAGCAATTGATGTTATTGTTAAAAGGCATGTTATTGAACCAATATGTTTTATATGTATGTGTATTGTGATAATCAATGTTGTGCTAGTGACGGCCATATGAATCTCATTGTCATGTTAGTTCTAAAAGCAAATCAATCATTACATAATTGTCATTTTCACAATTCTTTGGTTCAGAATTAAAAATCATTCATCAAATTGGTCTTCATCATATTTATCTACACTAGCTTTGCCTCCATTACCTTTATCTTATTCTTGTCCATCACCTAAGTGTTCCTCCTTCCTTTGATCTCTGTTAGTTTGCTTTCTATTTTGTCCCTCCTCAAGAATAGGCTTCATACATTTAGGACGTCTGTGTATAATTTAAGGTTCATCAGGAGGGGGATATATGCAAAAATTTAGGATCATATTATATTTAATGATGGTAATATATATACACCAATCTCCTTGTTATTTGCTAAGCCACATTCACACAAAACAAATATCTTTCATCATCCACAATTTGCACTAACCCATTTTCAAATTTTCTCCTAGGAACAACAAAAAAACATTAACTCCGCCTATGTGTGGTTGCATGCATGGCTTGTCCCAAGCCACGATAAAGGAGGAATGTTGGCGTCAGGGTTGCGAACCAGCCATAAAAAACCAGTGATATCACGTTGTCGACACGCACCAAAACAATTTAACTACGTTAATTCTGTAGCATAGGATTAACCTAGGTCGACTCAAAGACACAATCAATATGGTTGTAGCTTTAATTTACGAATAACAGTGAGGGGGAAATTTATCGAACAGTTTATGTGCGTAAGTAAAACTTGCAAAAACGTAAACAAAAATTAAAGAGCAACACAGAAACTAACAGAATTCAAAAGAAGTGATGTAAAACAGAATTAAAGCATCAATCCAATTCACCTCATCAAGCAATTCGAATCATCATTGTTCTAAAAAATTTATCCTATTATGAAAGTTCATTCAATCTCATTAGAAGCAACTCAATCGACTTAACCCCTAAATTGATTGAAACCACAACCCTAACTGAAATATCATCCAATTAATCTGTGATTAATATTCGAAATTAGGAAATGAATCCATAACCTAATATGTTTTCAATCCTAAATGCATTCATAATCATGAAAACAGAATAGCAATTGAAGAAGGAGATGAACATTCACATAGGATTCGAAATACTAAACCAGAACTCAAATTCTCCTTGTGCTTGGGTTGGATCCTTGAATTGATTGAGGATTTAACCTTCCATGATCATCATCAGTGAAAGCCCCATGGAATTATTGAACGAGAATGGAAGAACAGAAAAACGAAAATGAAGAATAATGAAGACAAGCAAGAACATTTGAGAGAAAATGAAGAACAAGGGTTTGATTCTAAAAACTAAAGAAAAGAAATATAAAACTTGTTTATTGAAATGTAAAGAGTGCTATCCAAGTTTCACTAAAGTCACTAATATATGTAGTGACTGAGTTCTGAAAAAAATGGGCCACAAACAAACCCAACAATCTAATTATTTGCTATTTACAACCATGAAAGTCAAATTCGTAACCCAAAATTACAAGTGCAGAGGTGCTAACTTCAAAGCTTAAAATGACCCTATAAATGACAGAATTGGCCTCAGGCTATTTCTAGCAAACTTGTATAACCTTTCGTTATATTTCCAGGGACTCCTAGAACGCTCCATTAGGAGATTGGTAGCACCCTATAGGTCCTGCACAAGTCAAATACATCAAGTGAGCAAAAATCCAAAAATACGCAACAATTAGCAATTAAGCCCACTTACTTGCCTAGGCCAAAAACTGAATTAGAATAGGAAAATAAAGGTCCAAGAGAGGTCAAATAAGCTAAGAAGGATAGAAAAATATTCAACTATAAGCACAATATCAACTAGCTACTTTTTTATGTGATGAACCTTTATGATATTTCATTGGGGTGTTCCCTTCATAGCGGCGCATTACATCAGGCCATGGGTGTATCGAAAAATGAGCTAGGGTCCTTGCCACAAGGCAAGACGCCACATCGATCCTGGGATGTAGTGATAAGTGAGCTAGGGTCCATGCTGAAAGGCAAGGCACCAGGTCTTCACCCGGATTTAGTGACAAAAAGACAAGGGTCCCAACACGCAGATGGGTGAGCGTGGTGGTCAAACACCACCCAGGGGTTTAGGATCAAATTGGGAAGCCAGAACATAGGAACATTAATGGGTAAACTGAGGGAGTTAGCAGAGGTTTTTGGAAGAAGGAAAGTGAATATTGTTTGCTTGTAAGAAACTAAGTGGGTTGGAGAAAAGGCCAAGGAAATGGAGGGCACTGGTTTCAAGTTGTGGTATATAGGTACAACCAAGAGTCACAATGGGGTTGGAATTATGGTCGATAGAAGTTTTAGAGATAAAGTCGTTGATGCCAAAAGGAAAGGCGACAGGATTGTGATGATTAAGCTTGTAGTGAGGGATCTAATTTTAAATATCCTTAGTGTGTATGCACCTCAAGTTGGACTATTATCAGATGAAAAGAACCAATTTTGGAAAGACTTGGAGGAGGTCCTGAGAGGAATCCAACGAGAGGAGAAGATTTTCCTAGGAGGAGATCTAAATGGGCATGTTGGTAAAAACAGTGGAGGTTTTGATAGAATTCATGGTGGTTTTGGCTATGGGACGAGAAATGAGGCTAGAGAAGATGTTTTGAACATTGCACTAGCCTATGATTTGATACTAGCAAACACTTTTTTCCGGAAAAGGGAGTCTTATCTTATCACGTATCGTAGTGGCCAAAATTGTAGTTAAATTGATTTCTTTATGGCTAGACGGGAAGATAGAAATTTGTGTATTGACTGTAAGGTCTACCCTGGAGAATGTGAGGCGACACAACATAAGTTGGTAGTTCTAGAGGTTAGGTTCAACAAAGTTCTTAATTTGAGGAAGAAGGCTCAAAACCCAAGTATAAGATGGTGGAAGCTAAAGGAGGAGAAACACATAGAGTTTAAGGAAAACATGTTGTGTGAGGAGCATTGGAGTTTATTGGATAAGCTGATGAAATATGGAATAAGATGGCTATGTGTGTTTAAAATGTGGGAAGGGGGTGCTAGGTGAAAGCAAAGGAAACAAAGTTCTTACAAAGGAAACATGGTGGTGGAATGGAGAGGTGCAAGAGGCTATTAAACAGAAGAAGGAATGCTTTAGATCTTTGCATAAATGTCCCAATAATGAGAATTTTCAAAAGTTTAGAGTAGTGAGGAAAAATGCAAAGAAAGCAGTGCGGGAAGCTAGAGTCAAATTTTTTAACGATTTGTATAAAAATCTTGGGAGTAAGGATGGGGAGAAAGGTATTTACAAACTTGCAAAAATGAAGGATAAGAAGAGTAAAGACCTCACCCAAGTTAGATGTATCAAGGATGAAAATCAAAATCTTTTGGTGAGGGATGAAGATGTAAGCGAAAGATGGCTAAACTACTTTAACAAACTTTTTAATAGGAATGGTGACAAGAGTGAGGCGGATTTGGAGGACGTTTTTTATGATCTGAATAAAAGATTTATGCGCAATATTAATACACATGAAGTTAAGGAGGCTTTAAAGAGGATGAAGAATAATAAAGCTTTGGGACCTGATGACATCCCTATTGAAGTGTGGAGAGGCTTGGGAGATGTGGCAATGAAATGGTTGGCCAATCTTTTTAATACGATTCTTCAAACAAATAAGGTGTTGGATACTTGGAGGAAAAGTATGATTGTGCCTATTTACAAAAACAAGGATGATATCCAAAATTGTTCAAACTATAGAGACATCAAGCTCATGAGCCATACTATGAAGTTGTGGGAAAGAGTTATCGAACATCGCCTAAGGAAGAAGACCAAGGTTTCCATAAATCAATTTGGATTTATGCCAGGTAGATGTACCATGGAAGCTATCTTCTTGATGAGACAATGAATGAAAAGGTATAGGGAAAAGAAGAAAGACTTACATATGGTGTTCATATATCTTGAGAAAGCATATGATAATCTCAAGAGAAGTCTTATGGTGGACTCTTGAGAAGAAAAAGGTAGCATTAAAGTATGTTAATGCAATCAAGGACATGTATGATGGGGCTACCACATGTGTGAAAGCTTGTAATGGAACATCAAGGTATTTTCCTATCACGGTAGGCGTTCACCAAGGTTCAACTCTTAGTTCTTATCTCTTTGCCTTAGTGATGGATGAACTAACGAAAGATATTCAAGAGGAAGTGTCGTGGTGTATGCTTTTTGCAGATGATATTGTGCTTATTGATGAAACCAAAGATGGTGTTAATAGGAAATTGGAATTATGGAGAAACACTTTGGAGTCTAAAGGATTCACGATAAGCAAGAGCAAGACAGAGTATATGAAGTGTGAGTTTTCGCGAGTAAGAGATGGTGATCAAGACACAGTGCATCTACTTGGTCAAGAGGTACCCAAGAAAGATGTTTTTAGATACTTGGGATCAATGTTGCAAAAAGGTGGTGAGATTGATGAGGATTTAAATCATAGAATTAGAGCAGGGTGGGTGAAATGGCGGAGTGCATCGAGGTTTTTGTGTGACCGCAAAATTCCCCTTAAGCTGAAAGGAAAATTCTATAAAACAGTTGTAAGACCGGCATGCTATATGGAGCGGAATGCTGGCCAGTACATAGGCAACATGAGGATGTTAAGGTGGATGTGTGGATATACGAAGATGGATAAGATAAGAAATGAGGATATTCGATGAAAGGTATCAGTGGTACCAGTATATGAAAAGATGAGCATAGATTGAGGTGGTTTGGGCACGTTATGAGACGGCCACTAGATGCTCCCGTAAGAACAAGAGTTTGTTACCAAGAGCTCGACATAAAGAGAGGTGGAGGTCGACTGAAAGTTACCTGTGGAAAGGTAGTTAAACAAGACCTAATGGAGTGTGATATAGATTGGCGGATGATGTCTTAGGACAGAGTGAAGAAAAGCTATAAGCTTGGTGGAGGGTTAAACCCATTAGCAGTTCTATGTTCCAGTCATTCCCTAGTTTTAGTTCTTTTCCTCTTCTTTTCTCCCTTTTTCCTTTCACCTTTTTTTCTCTCTTTTGTCTTATTGCCACTTTTTTCTTCCCCTCTCTCTTTCTCTTTTTGTCTCATTTCTGATTTATCATTGGGTTCGTCTACAACCGACCCCAATTAACTTGGGTTAAAGGTGTTGTTGATGTTGAACAACAAAAAACATTCACTCAACATCACTATAATATTTGCATTCATTGACCAAAACCTTAAGAAGGAAAATACATATATAGTCATCTTCCTTATCTTCCCACACACAAAACTCGTCATCACTATAGTCAAGCAAATTGGTGTCATTCCTAGGAAACCTCTGCCCATGGTGCAACACTAATGTTATCTTGAAAGCCATCCGACATAAAGAAAATCGATAAGTAATGCATCAAAAACTTTGTGAACCATACCTTGTCTAGGTGCTAAACAAAAACAACTAGTAAAAATAAAAACAATGCAAAAGGTGACACATGTTTTGAGTGTTTATTTTTTGTTTTCATTTTCAAATTTTTAAGAATTAGAAAACATGTATTGAGAAGAAAGTACTTTAAGGTGTCACCGCGTTTTCACTACTTCAAAAAATGCTGAAAACATTTATTTGTTGTTTTCAAGTTTAGGCCTATTTTTGAAAATATCTTTAGAAAAACAAAATGTTTTATAAATTTTAAACAAAACATATTTCACTCTTATTTTTTGTTTTTCTTTGAAAATGAAAACAGAAAACACTCAAACCAAGTATCACCTAACATCATTTTAATTAGTGCAACACCACAAAACAAAAGGGAAAATGAAAGCTTTTTATGAGGTTTTAGGTAACGAAATGGGTTTCCTTGATTTTTGAAAATCCTAAATCACACAAATGCAAAAAGTGTTTCAAATAAACCAAACAAGATTCAAATTTACAAAACGGGTTTTAAGTTTCTAGTTCAGATAATAGGTTTCACGAGAGCCAAATAAAAATATGAAAATTTACTTGTAACACGACCTTCTTCACACCTTAAATACGCTCAACAATGTTTGATTTCCTCTACGCCCATAAAGCTAAGGGATGATAAAGGAAGAAATGGATGTCAATGTTCCATCAACTTCCCAAACATCATATCAAATTCAAATTAATTCTGGATAAGTCATGGAAGTCAGCTAGAAGAGAGACAACTTTCCAATATGTCATTTTATGTTATATTCTTCATCAATCGACGTTGTTATTAATGAATTCTAACAGATGAATTATCTTGACCAACAAAATCTAGTTTTAGGGACTTAGTAGCTACTTTTTGTTTTTCAAGGACCAACTTGGCAACATGTCACAATTTGAGGGAAAAACTAGTAATTTACTCATGAAAAACAAAAAATTCAAATAGTTAATATTTTTCTAGGGGGTGTTTGGTAGGCGAAAAATCTACTGTCCCACAAATTTTAAGGTGAAAAACCATGATTCTCATAAGCAATTAATAAAAAAATTGCTATAAAATTATGAATCTCGGAAATCAATTTCAGTTCACTTTTTTCGCAAAAGCATTTCCAAAAAAAGAGATAAGAATCCAATTTTCCGGAGTGAAAAGAAAAGTTTCAGTACATATTTTATAAGAATCTTTACTCATTATTAAGAATAGACTTTCTCATAAATATATCTTTCAGAGTATAAAAAAACCTCTCACCTATAAAATGCTCCTTTATATCATTGTGTCCATGGTTGGTCTTGGTCCATTTGTTAGTATCATCAACGGCAACCAACGAAGGGTGTATATGGGTTGTTGTGTTATCAGTTTAGGCATTTGCTTCCTACACCAAGTAGTTTTCCAATACACCCAGCACTCTACAGTAGAATTTCAAAAATACCTTTGTTCTAAGTTTAAATAAATTGAAATTGGAAGCGCTTCTACCCTCTCTGCACCAGTTTTCATCTTCTTCTCTTCTGCGCACCCAACCTCTTCGTTTTTGGTTTTCAATATGCATTTGGCATTTCTTCTCACCTGCACCTGCTTCAGTGGACGTGGTGTTGTTTGTGATCTTCAATCGTCTCTGAGGGCCGTCTCAGGGGGCAGACATTTGGTGGCGTCGTGTAACACCCTCATTTTTAATATATATTTGTAAGTTTTTCTCATTAAATTATTAATATGCACTTTTATTTTACAAAAATTAGTTTACGGTGAAAATGACGAAAATGCCCCTAGACATTTTAAAAATGACCAAAATACCCTTTACCCTAAAAACGGCCAGATAATTTAGGGAATCCTGTAGGAACCTGAGGAAAGGATAATATACCCCTAGAAAATAAATTATCCACAAAGTAGATGACAAGAAACCATGAAATAGAATTTCTAGGAATTTTAATAAAAATTTTGAAAAGAGCTCAATACAAACTAACTCAAGCATCTGAAAACCATATGAAAGTGGTAGATACAATCTATAGGATTTTGTCTTAATTATGAGATAAATAAACTTCCTTAATAAACTAGTTTAGTAATTTTATTAATTAAAAGTGTAATGGACCAATAAGAAACTAAAAATAATTATAACATGTCATAAAAGGAAAAAAAAAATTTGTAGGTTTGGCCTTAAAATTAAGTTGTAGCCGTGCAATGTAAAGACAAGGGAGAAATGCCTTAGAAAAAACCAAGAATGATAACATGGAAGGTTGAAAAGTCAAGCTTAAATCTAATTGGTTCATATAAAGGAGTAATAAATGCTTAGAATCTTGTAAGATACAAAAGTTTAACCAAGGCACTAACCGTAGGAACTAAAGCCAATTGGAATAAACTATAAAAAAATAATGGCACGTGAAAGAGAATTGAGGGAGCAAATAGGCGGTGGAAAATTCAAGAACTTGGAAGAATAATTCAATAACCAATGAAAGGAAAGCACATGTAAAGCAAAGCATTAATGACTTAAGAAAAATCTTTGTAGATTTTTTCAAAGCAAAAGGCAACCTCCCTCTATAAAAGGAAGTGGATCCGTAAAACTTGGCTGAAGGAAAAAGAATTGAACGTGCAAGCCTTTTCTCTTTCAAAAGCAAAACATTTTCAAAACAAGCTAGGAAGTGGCCGTGCAATTACACCTTCTCCCTTTAGTTTTTCTATCACTTTCAACCCTTACCTTTCACTAAAAAGAAAAACCCAAGACTACCAACCTTAAAGTGCACGTGAGAATCAAGGAAAAGAGGAAGCAAGGGCTGTTTAATTTAAGGAAACAATTAAGGTATGGGAAGTTCTTGATAAATAAAGTTTAAATATTGGTTATGTTAAGATTAATGCTTGAAATTTAATCCTTACTTCTATGTGTGGTAACTTGGTTTAACAAGCAAAGATTATGGCTTGAATAGGGTATGAAGTTAAGTAATTTGATTCTTAAGTAATTAAATAACTTAAATCTAAATGAAGGTTAAGCAATTTAAATTATAAGTAGTATAACTATTTTTGGAAAATAATTGATTTGGGTTTTAACTAATAAATAAATGATTGAAAGAATAAAATTTAACTTGATAGGAAAATGTTTAAGAGGATTAAATCTTTGTGTATTAGGATTTTATTTAAGTAAATAATTCATTTGAAAGAGAAAATAATATATCAAATGTTTCACTAAAGTTATGCTTTTATTTAATGTTCTATAAAATTCCTAAGTATTCGTATGAAATTTTATATGTTGTTATGTTTATTATGTTTATTAAATTTATTTGTTGTAATTATATTTATTATGTTAAACTAATTTAATTAATGTTGAGCTTTGATAAATATAATGGTTGATGTATGAGTTTATAAAAATTTATATGATGAATGAAACGAGGTTGTACGTATGGAATAATCATTGTATACCTTTGAATGTGACCTTTGATTAATAAAGGTGCTAAAGGAAGAGTAATATGAATGATGACGTACGAAAATGATTATTCATGCATATTTCATTCATCTGCATATGCCCTGCGGGGGTTAAGCCGCGATGTTGACCTCAAGAGGAGGTGTCAGATAGTTGAGGATTGAGATGAGCGGTTAGACAAAAGGTGTCTAAGTTGGGGGGTAGACACAGTGGGGAGATCACCTACCCATGATGATCACATGTTGTGTAGGTGTGAGTCCTTTTGCAACACTGACCTACCCTGACTGGTCGATCCAATCTGTGCCACTGGGATGGGGCTATCTTGACTATGGCCATGTATTGAAAGTTGATAAATCATGCATTATGCATTTTCATGCAATTTTATAATAAATGATATGTTGTTTATTGATGAAATTATTCTGATATTTAAACTCTATTTATCTTGAACTTACCCTATTTGTGTCTGTGGTTGACACCTGTGATGACCCCAATTTACTTGGGTGAGCAGAGGAACAGTAAACTGTGGACGCTGTTGAAGAAGGTGTGATGAAGAATCTGGATGAACTGTGTGCTGTGATGATGATTTTATGTTGATCTGTATTTTGTCTTTGACTATTTGTATATTATTTTAGGACAATATATTTTGGACTGTACATGGACTGTTATATTAATCTGTATTTGGACTGTATGTTATAACGAACTCACAAACATATTAGGTTAATTCGCTTGCTTAGAATATTAATTTTACGTAAATGAATTATTTGAGGAAAAAAAAAATTACTCATAAAAAAATAATAAAGCATAAATTAGGAATAATAAATACATAATAAGCAAAGGAAATTTAGGCGTTACACGTCGCGTCGCATCTGAGATAGGTTTTGATTTATGGTGCTCCACGGATTTGCAAATCCGTAAGATTTACACGGATTGTGCAATCCGTATGAGGCTTACGGATTTATGAATCCGTAAGCCTCATACGGATTGCATAATCCATATATGTATTTTTTAAAAATTTTATTTTTTAAATAAGTTATTTAATTTACATATATATTGATATGTTTTATTTAATTTTGTAGCTTGAATTTATTATAATGTCATAATTTGTAAGCAAATATATTGGTATACCATGATATAATTTTGTTAGTCTTGTATTCATGGATGGGTTGTCACCCATTATTTATTAATTGGAGTGAATGGTTAAATTATTTTGTAGGTCCCCTAGTACTTTGTAAATCATTTTGTTTGATGTTCAACTATTTGTTTGTTTTATTAATTTAAAAAGGTTTAAGATAAAATACATTTTGTCTATGCTTTGAATTCTTAGACAATGTATTTTTGAAATTTTTATTATGGTTAAAACTAGAGGCTTGTGTCGGGCTTAGGTAGAGAAGTTGACAGAGCATTAGGTAGAGAAACATCAGTTCCTGAGGATGCGCTTGTTGTTGATGAGGATGCTCATGAACGTCGAAGGCCGACAGCATCGACCCTAAGACAATGGGTAGCTGCAGCTGTTCCGAAGGGTGCTCCTGTTGACGACGCTTGTGAAGAGCCTCACATCGAAGGTATGGTAGATGGTGGGACTGATGTATCAGCTTTTCCAGGCTGTCCAGAAGATACATTGGTGTTGACTGGTTATGCTGATCATGCGGCCGCTAGAGTTTGGGCAGGAGAGGTAGTTATTTGTTTAATTAGTATACATTTTTAGTCACTATTTTTTATTTAATGATTTTAATTCAGTTATTTTTTGCAGGAGCGGCTTGAGTTGAAGTTGGCGTCTCACGAGAGGAAAGTCATGAAATTTGGTAAGCCAACACTAGAAATTGAAGGGTTAGTTACTGCGACTAGCCTAAGCCCTTTGATTATATGCTTTGTGGAAAGAGGAGATGGAGGACTTTTGTCTGCTTTTGTGGAGAAGTGGCATTCAAAAACCATTAGTTTCCATCTACCTGTTGTTAGTTTGAGGGGGAGCTACATGAAGATCTTGAAGAATCAAGCACATGCAGACTTGGATATTTTGGCTTTCAACATGGCTCAAGGAATGAAGATTGATGCTTGTGATTTAATGTAAAAGGAAAGAAAGCACTATGGTGATCCAAGCTTTGAATACATATCATTCATATATCATACAAGCATTGCATCATATAGATCTTAAGTAATTGATTTGAAACTTAAGAAAAAGCCAAGTATTTTTTTAAAAATAGCCTAGTACTGCTTTAATCGATTACTGCCTTAAGTGAATCGATTATTTTGTTCATAGGCTTTCTGGAAAATCAAACATGAACACTTTAATCGATTATTGCATCGGATTAATCGATTACATGAAATACAACATACTTAGGATTTGGCCTCGTGACTGCTTTAATCGATTACTATGATATCGTAATCGATTACTTGCTTAGTTGGAAAATACAGTCACTCTGGCTTAATCGATTACCACTTATTGTAATCGATTATATAGTTCAAATCATGTTTTGCACTCACACTGGCTTAATCGATTACTGTGGTTTGTAATCGATTATTCTACACTAATCAGATTTATGCCTGCTCTGGCTTAATCGATTACCTTGAAATGTAATCGATTATTTTATATAAACGGAAATTTTGTTCAGTCTGGTGTAATCGATTACACCACGGGTTAATCGATTATTTGACCCATTTTCTGAAACCCTGAACCTCCAAAGGTTATTTTAATCGATTACAGGAGTGTGGGGAGCGTAATTAATCGATTATTTTCGTTACGAATTTAACTATATATAGAGCCCTTGCCTTTTGTGATGAAAAATGAACAGAGATTAAGATTGAACTAAAACTTTTCGATATTCTGAGCATTCTAAGGAGTCACTAAGGCATTCTTCTGGGTTCATTGAGTCTTGCTTCCATTAAATCATTCATGGGTCACTAAACTTGTTAGTGAAGCAAGCTATTCTTTCACAAAGGCTTAGGAAAGCTATTCTGCATAATTAGTCTGCATTCAACCTAAGAGTTTCTTTCATATGCATTTCATTCTTGGATCATCAGGTGAATTCTTTCCTAGCTCTTTGTGGGTGTGAAGTTTTCTGCAGTAACTTTGTAATTGTTGATTCTATTGTAAGTGAGATTTCTTGCAAGAGGAGATAGTGTTTCTCCAAGGGAGATAGGGTTTCTCCAAAGACAGCTGAGTAGTGTTCTCAGTATGGGTGTGGCTTCTAAGGATCTAATAGGATTTTAGATCTCTGAACTTCTTCTAGGGTTGAGGAAGAGAAGCTTGTAATTTCTTGTAAGGAAAATATTTGCAATAGTGGAACTCTACTCTAGTGTTGAGTAGAAGAAACTGGATGTAGCCTCATAGGTTTTGAGGTGAACTAGTATAAATCTTGTGTCTTGATTTATTTTCTGCAGTTTTGATTATTTCCTGTGTGAATTCTGTTGTGTGTTGTGAATTCTGTTTTGTGTGGTTATTCTTGAAGCATTACAAATCTTGGATTGATCTTGGATAAAGTTCTTCAATTGGTTTTGTGATAAAGATCCAAAGGGCAATTAAACTCTAATTTGAAACTTGTTTTCCATCAAAGAAATTTTAAATTACCAAGGTTAACCAATTCACCCCCCCTCTTGGTTAATTGTGAGTGTTCCTTATTTTACACACCTGTAGGGGAGCTGACGATCACATTGGATAATGTGGCAACTTTGCTGCATATACCTTTACTGGGGCCTTCCAGAGTTCTGTTCCAATTGATGTAACCGGTCCAATTGTTGGTTGATTTTCTTGATGTGACTGCACGAGAAGCATGAGCTGAGACCGAGCAATGCCACGGGGCATATATCAGACTTTCTTGGTTATGGGACATTTATCATGTTAGGTGTGAGGCAAGGCAGTGGATTGTAGCAGCCAGAGCCTATTTGTTTCATCTTGTAGGATGCACGTTCTTTGCCAACAAGAGTGCGACATATGTGAGTGTGGTTTTTGTTGATTCAAGAGGAGATATGAAAGGATAGACATGGAATCAAGCTTTGGAGTTTTGTGCTTTCAACATGCCTCATTGCAAAGTGCCTTGGAAGCTTGAAGATCAATTGATTCATGTAAAAGGGAAGATGTGTTATCTGATAATCCAATGTGCATATCATGCTTAATCATTCATTTAGGATTGTTAGAATGAGGACCAATTCAAAAGCATTTAACAAATAAGGCAAATTAAAATCAAGTTTTTGGAAAAGTGAAGTTTTCCTGCTTTAATCGATTACAAAATGTTGGCATCGATTATTTTGTTCTTCGTGCCTTCTGGAAAACAAACCAAGAACAATGTAATCGATGACATATTGAATTAATCGATTACCTAGGCTAAAATTGATATAACATACTGTCTGTCTTAATCGATTACAAAAGTTCGTAATCGATTACATATCATGCCTATGGCTAACATGTTCTGCTGATTTAATCAATTACATATCGTTTTAATCGATTACATAATACATTTGAAACTATTGGTCTGTCTATCTTAATCGATTACCAAATTCAATAATAGATTACTCAGTGTATTTGGAAAATCATGAGTGTTTGGTTTAATCGATTAGGTGACGGAATAATCGATTACAATGTTCATAGCTCAAACCCAGAACGCATCATAAACACTTTAATCAATTACATTCTTGAATTAATTGATTACATATGCGAAATAATCGATTACAGGAGCGTGTTTAATCGATTATTTTTAGTTAGAAAGTGTTATAAATAGAACCTATTGCCCTGTGATTTTAAGAGTTGAGAAATTCGTGTTCTAGGCAATCACAAACATTCATGAGCTTTCATTAGTGAGTTTTCGGAGTTCTAAAACATCTTGGCTTCATCAAAATTCATATGGGTTTTTGATTTGAAGAGTGAAGCATAATTGAGTTTCAAAGAGAAAGGAAAGGGAAGCATTGAATCTTTTATTCTTTCTTTCAACCTGGTGAATCATACATATGCATCTTGTTCATTGGATTATCAGGTGAATTCGTTCCTTATTCTTTGTGGTTGTAAATCTGTTATTTGATTTCTGTAAAGATTGGCTTATTGTAAATGGGTTTCTTGCATGATGACTAGAGATAGTGTTTCTCTAGGGGTTACTGAGTAGTGTTCTCAGTGGGGTTGGTCTCTAAGAATCTAATAGTGTTTTATATTTCTGAACTTTGTCTAGGGTTGATAAAGAGAGGCTTGTAATACCTTGTAAGAACATTAATTTGCAATAGTGGAACTCCATTCTAGTGTTGAGTGGAACAACTGGATGTAGCTTCATAGTGTTTGAAGTGAACCGGTATAAAAAGTGTGGCTGATCTTTATTCTAATCTCTTCATCTCTTAATGGCTTTGGTTGTGAATCAAATTATTTGCACAGAAAGATTTCAGTTGTCTATTGATTTTCTTAACAGAGGAATGATAAACACGTTGTCAACACGCACCAAAACAATTTTACTAAGCTAATTCTGTAGCACAGAGATAACCTAGGTCGACTCAGAGACACAATCAATATGGTTCTAGCTTCAATTTACGAACAACAGTGAGGGGGGAATTTTATCAAATAGTTTGTGTGCGTAAGTAAAACTTGCAAAAACGTAAACTAAAATTAAAGAGCAACACAGAAACTAACAGAATTCAAAAGAAGTGATGTAAAACAGAATTAAAAACATCAATCCAATTCACCTCATCAAGCAATTCGAATCATCATTGTTCTCAGAAATTAATCCTATCATGAAAGTTCATTCAATCTCATTAGAAGCAACTCAATCGACTTAACCCCTAAATTGATTGAAACCACAACCCTAACTGAAATATCATCCAATTAATTCTGTGATTAATGTTCGAAATTAGGAAATGAATCCATAACCTAATCCGTTTTCAATCCTA
>PYAF01001229.1:40349-61569 GCA_007407185.1 Glycine tomentella | reverse complement strand
TTCATTGGATTATCAGGTGAATTCGTTCCTTATTCTTTGTGGTTGTAAATCTGTTATTTGATTTCTGTAAAGATTGGCTTATTGTAAATGGGTTTCTTGCATGATGACTAGAGATAGTGTTTCTCTAGGGGTTGCTGAGTAGTGTTCTCAGTGGGGTTGGTCTCTAAGAATCTAATAGTGTTTTAGATTTCTGAACTTTGTCTAGGGTTGATAAAGAGAGGCTTGTAATATCTTGTAAGAACATTAATTTGCAATAGTGGAATTCCATTCTAGTGTTGAGTGGAAGAACTGGATGTAGCTTCATAGTGTTTGAAGTGAACCAATATAAAAATATTGGCTAATCTTTATTCTAATCTCTTCATCTCTTAATTGCTTTGGTTATGAATCAAATTATTTGCACAGAAAGATTTCAGTTGTCTATTGATTTTCTTAATAGAGGAATTTGATTGAATATAAGATTCTTGGTTTCAAAATAATTTTTAAAGTGATAAAGATCCTGTGGAAACTCTGATTGAAAATTTTTAATTACCAAGGTTCAACCAATTCACCCCCCCCTCTTGGTTGTATTGAAGTATTCCTATCATTTTTAGTTTTCTTGGACACGTTTCGCGACTTGGAGCAATCTGGGGGTTTTGCCTACGAATCATCTCCACATTTATGAGAATTTGAACTATGCATGTCAGCACCGACAAACATCTTGTCGGATATATCACTTTGTTACAGGTATTGACACTCATAATTGTGTATTTTAATGTTTAGAATATTAATGTGTACTATATACGTATTTATTGTGGTGTATGTTTGTGTAATTGTAGTGTTGGATTTATGAGCATTTCGCGACTGTTGGGAATGTGATTGCAAATGAGGAGTATCAGGAGACTCTACCATGTGCCTACCGATGGAAGGATGTGAAGTCCTTACCTGTGACCACCTATCGTAAGCGATTGGATAGGTTGGCGGTAGATGATGTTTGTTGGACACCTTATACCAGTCACTGTGGTTCTAGAGAGTTTCAGGTAATATCTCTATTTTCAGGTCAAATTAGATGGGGTCTATACATTGTGTCCCACCAACCCCAGAGGGTGCTTCGACAATTTGGATATGTTCAACGGATTCCAAAAGTCGAAGGCTCTACGGCCGCATCTACAGAAGACGTTGATCATAGATGGATGCATTTTTCACAGTACCTGGCAACTACTGGAGACTTGGTGACATTTTCTAGTTGAAAACAATAGGATTACCCACAATAACCAAGAGGGGGGTGAATTGGTTTAAACTTGGCCTTTTAAAACTTTTTAGAAAATCAGAGTTTATAGGATCTTAATCACAATAGAACCAAGAATACTTCAAATCAATCAAACCACTCAGCCCAAGAAAACAATTGCTAAAAACAGAACTTGTTGGTTAATAAAGATAACTTCAAGAATCAATGATCAAGATAATAATAAGAGATTAAGGAATAGAAAACAACACAAGAATTTATACTGGTTCACTTCTAAAGAAAAGCTACATCCAGTTTTTTCTAATCAACACTAGATTAGAGTTCTACTATTATCAATTTCAGTTCTTACAAGCTTTACAACAATCACTCTTTATCAAACCTAGATAAAGAACAGAAATCTAAAACTCTATTAGATTCCTAATGATCAAGACATAGATAACCCTTCTTTACTCTTCCCTCTCGAGAAACCCACTCTAGAAAAAGTATAAAGAACCCTTTACAATACTTTCAAACTACCAAGAATACAAACACGAATTTACAACATGAGATAATGGAGAAAGACAACCTTATGATCCAATGAATATGAATGAATATGCTTTACCAATCAGAGTTGAAATGCAGAAATTAAATTCAGAACTTTCTCTCCAAAATATCTTTGAAAATCTTGCCCAAGAAATCTTTCAAAACATCATGAGGATTAAAGAGTAGGACAAGAGCTTTGCTAACTCAGAAAATCCTTTCTAACTTTGAGAAGGTTTGTGTATGCTCAGAAAAATCGAAGTCTGTAAATTTAGTTTTCAGACAAGCCTTCAATCTATTTATAACAAACTTTTATAATAGAATGTAATCGATTAAAGCGTCAAGTAATTGATTAAATTATCACATGTAAACGATTAAATTGTCAAATAATCGATTAAAATGTTCATATCTCATTCTGGAAAATTGCAACAAGCAAAGTAATCAATTAATCTGAATCGTAATCGATTAAAACAGACAGATTTAGTTTTAAAACAGGTTTGTGTAATCCATTACATATTGTGGTAATTGTAAAATATAGGAACACTTCACACTTAACCAAGAAGGGGGTGAATTGGTTAGGCTTGGTAAATTAAAATTTCTTAAACAAAATCAGAGTTTCCCTTAGGATCTTTATCACTTTTGAAACCAATAATCCTTATTCAATCAAATGTTCAGCCCTAGGTATCCAATAGCTCAAAATTGAATTGATAAGCAAAGCAAGACAATCAAGATGGACAGAATATAATCAAGAAAAAAAATTAAAATCAGAGCACACAAGATTTATACTGGTTCACTTCAAACACTATGAAGCTACATCCAGTTTTCTTCCACTCAACACTAGAATGGAGTTCCACTATTGCAATTTTCCATTCTTACAAGTAATTACAAAGTCTCTCTTTATCAACCCTAGATAAAGTTCAGAAATCTAAAACACTATTAGATTCTTAGAGACAAACCCATGAAAATGAATAGAATACTTCAACACAACCAAGAGGGGGTGAATTGGTTGAATCTTGGTAAATTAAAAATTTGAAGTCATAGTTACCACAGGATCTTTATCACTTTTAAAAATTGTTTCAAAACCAAGAATCAATATTCAATCAAATTCCTTTTCCAAGAAGAATAGAAAACAGAGTATAACTTTCTGTGCAATGAAATTGATTCACAAACAAAGCAATTAAGAGATGAATAGGTGAGAAGAAAGATTAGCCACAGATTTTTATACTGGTTCACTTCAAACACTATGAAGCTACATCCAGTTCTTCCACTCAACACTAGAGTAGAGTTCCACTATTGCAAAAAATATTCTTACAAGCAATTACAAGCCTTTCTTTATCAACCCTAGATAAAGTTCAGAAGTCTAAAATACTATTAGACCCTTAAAGAAGAACACTCACACTGAGAACACTACTCAGCTGTCCTTAGAGAAACACTATCTCTAAACATGTAAGAAACCCATTTACAATAGACTGGTCTTTACAAAAATTCAAATAACAGTTTTACACCTTCAAAGAATAAGGAAAGATATCACCTGATAATCCAAGAACTCATGCAAATGAATGATTCAACAGGTTGAATGACAGATTACAAACTCAAGGCATTCCTTTCCTTATGCTTTGATGAACAATGATGCTTCACTTCTTTGAATCAAAAACCCATAAGAATTTGTGAAGCCCGAATGCCTTTTGAAACTCAGAAAGTCACTAATGAAAGCTTGTGAATGTTTGTGAATGCTCAGATTTCGAAATTCTCAAGTCACTAAAACACAGAGCAGTGGTTTTATTTATAACAGCTTTCTAACTGAAAATAATCGATTAAACACGCTCCTGTAATCAATTATTTCACATATGTAATCGATTAATTCAAGAATGTAATCGATTAAAGTGCTCCTGAAGAGTTTTGAGTTTAGGCTATGAACAATATAATCGATTATTCCGTGAAGTAATCGATTAAGCCAGACAGACATGTTTTTCTAAATGCATTGATTAATCGATTACTGACTATGGTAATCGATTAAGACAGTCAGGTACATATTTTCAAATGAACTATGTAATCGATTAAAACGATATGTAATCGATTACCTCAGTAGAACATGTTTACCATAGGCACGGATGTAATCGATTACGCCCATTTGTAATCGATTAAGTCAGTCAGTATGATTTTCCTATTTTGGCCTATGTAATTGATTAATTCGATATGTAATCGATTACTATATTCTTGATTTGTTTTCTAAAAGGTACGATGAACAAAATAATCGATTCCAATACTTATGTAATCGATTAATGCAGTAAAGATTCATTTTTCCAAAAACTTTGCTTTTTGTTTAGTCCTTTAATCTAACAATCCTAGATGAATGATTCATGCATGATATGCTCAATTGGATTATCAGATCATAAACTTCCTTTTACATTAATCAAATTGGCCTTCAAGCTTTCTTGAAACTTTTATCCTTGAGCATGTTGAAAGCACAAAACACTTAAGCCTTGATTCCTTGCTTATTTGTACATGGCTTCACTTGAATCAACAACCCACTGAGAACACTACTCAGCACAAGCCCTAGAGAAACCCTATCTCTAGATTACAAGCAAGAAACCCAATTACAATAGACAATCAAATACAAATTCACAAAGAATTACAACTACAAAGTTAAGGAAAGAAATCACCTGATGATCCAGTGAAAGATATGTAGATGAATGAATAAATCAAGTTGAATGATGAAAAAAAACTCAGAACATCTCCTTCCTTAACCTTTTAAAAGAATCTTCTTGCTTCAAGAATCACTTAACAAACCATAAGTGTTTTAGTGAAAGCAAGAACTCATAAAACCCAGAAAATCACTAAGAATGTGTTTAGAAAGCTTATGAATACTCAGAATACGAATTGATCAAGTTACAAAATAAGCTGAGCAAGGGTTCTATTTATAACAAACTTTCTGATCATCAGTAATCGATTACATACGCTCCTGTAATCGATTATTTTGCTCATGTAATCGATTATTTCAAGATTGTAATCGATTAAACTGTTCAACAAACTTCTGGATATGAGCAACGAACAAAATAATCGATTATTTCGACTTGTAATCGATTACATTAGAAAGTTTCAAAAATACAAATACACTGTGTAATCGATTACAACAACTGATAATCGATTATATCTGAAACACCTTAAAACCAAGTTTTAACTAAGAAATCGATTACAATACTTGATAATCGATTAAGACAGAAAGATGGTATTACATGTTTAGCATGTGTAATCGATTACAGTTCATTAGTAATCGATTAATGTCTTCAACAAAGTAGTTTATGTCAAACCAAAGGTCATGTAATCGATTAAACCGAGAGGTAATCGATTACATTGTTCTTAAATGCTTCCCCAGCATAGACCAAGAATAAAATAATCGATTACATCTTTAAGATAATCGATTACGCCAGTTAAAAAAACCATTTTTCCAAAAACCTTTGAATCAATTTGAAACCTTAGTTAAAAAGTTTTGTTTGGTTTTCATTAAAACTTAGTTAAATCAATGAGTGAATGAATGAATGCATGGATCAATCAGATGACTTTCCTTTTACATAGAATCCTATAATTCTAAGTCTTCAAGCATGTTGAAAGCACAAAACTCTTATTGTATAAAAAGACTTCCAAACCTCATGAAGCTCCTCCTGAATTCAACAATAATCGATTAAAGAAGATAGTCAAAAATCCATAATATACTATGTAATTGATTATAAAATATGGTAATCGATTAAACTATTTAAGCACATATAAAAATGAACTTCAGTAATCGATTACAGTTCATGGTAATCGATTAAAACAGGAAAACATGATTTTCGTTTTGTGCTATATAATCGATTACAGTAGCATGATAATCAATTAAAATGTTCTACATGGCTTTCCAGAATTAAAACAAAAGCTTGTAATCGATTAATTCGATGTGTAATCGATTAAAACAGTGAAATTTCATTTTTCCAAAAATCTTAACCATGAGAATTTCATTTCCTTTAAAAACATGTATTCCTTTTATGCTTTAATGAAATCATGTATGCAAGTTAATGATCATGTTCATGTAATGCAAGGATCATAAGATTAGCATCTCATACACTTGATCAAATTAAAAATTCCTTGGCATGTGAAAAGCTCAAAACATTCTTCTAAGGCACTAGCTTCTTCTTTTGCTTCATCTTCTTGCTTCTCCCCCTATATCTAACACTAGTGAGTCTGTTAGTGGGTATTTGCAGTGGTTGTATCAGATATCCCACCAGTTCATGACTCCACCAACTGTTGGGGATACTAGTAGACATTCTCCCTTGGTTGACCCTGTTCCACCTCCGTATGTAGCAGCCTCTAATAATACTGACATCCTGTAACATGCAGTGGTATGATAGTCTTGCCATTAACCTATTAAAATGTTAAAATAAGTTTCTCTAATATATACAATTAATATATTGATGTTTGAACGACCTTCAGGCTGTGTGCCAAAAGATAGGAGAACGCCTGAAACACATGATGGACATGAGGATGGTAACACCTGGCACATATGCATACACAATTATAGAGCAGTGTATAACATTAGCTCGCGGTGTTACTGACGATAGAATTGTCTATGTGTGGGCCAGGCGTAGGAGGGATCCACAGGGAACGTATGTTCGTGAATGACATTGAGCATGATTTGACATTAACTAATGATGTGTATTGTTACCCATTATATATCATTTTCTTGACTCTCTCATATCCAAACTTATGTTTTTGAATGATTTGACATTGACTATCAATGTTTACATTTACCCACTATATATCATTTTCTTTAGCGTTGTTTGACATTGACTGTTACCCATTATTTTTCTTTTAACATATCAAGTGTGATGTGAATTAATGAAATTAAATAATGTTTAGATTAATGTGCATGTACCAAAACGTCATTTTATACCGTGAGACGAGTTAGATTGGTAACCATTACACATATGCACTTTACAAACATACAAACAATAACCTAAATTGTCAATCATCTTGTAAATTAACATGTTGTGTGTGCAACATCATCAAATTAGTGTACACTTGCATTCGACTAATATAAGGCGTCGACCATTACTTTGCTTGATTGTGGCAGTGTCTTGACCATAACAAAGCAATTGATGGCATAGGAAACCCATCTCTTAATAAAACCCGTTACACCAACAACATCAATATATATAATGATGACTTACTAGTTTATATATCTATCAACAAGTATAGTCAAACGGTGATTGTGATACCTGAACAAAATGATTGTCGTAGACATGTCCAATACATATAATGTGATGAACACCAGTATCTCTAGGCGGTATGCTTCTAAGAGAAAAAAAAGGTCATGCTTTGTTTGAGAGATAATGAAACAACGATCACGTTATACCTTGATGCAATGACATAACTCATCGGTAATATTCATCCATTTATCCATGGTTACCTGCATGTACCAAGTTGTATGAATAACTATTTTGTTGGGAATGTAATGCATCCACATACTCAAAGTATGACGGGTCCCTCTTGGTTGATCTTTGGTGATTGCTGAGCTGTTTCTTTAGAGCACCTTTTGTTTTCATCTTTTCATTAAAAGGACACATTGATGTTTGATCAGGAAACAAAATTTCCTTCAATTTACTCTCCAGATTCACTTTGCCACACAAGTCAAGAATCCCAAACTGCTTGGATATGGCATCCATCTCTTCCATTATGTCGACTTCGCACTCATCTAGACCCTGGTCTGAAAAATTTAACCTTCGCCAAAATATATGTATCATGTTAAGCAGTATACTACCAACAACATACCCAGCTAGCTCACATGCACAAGGAAAACCATGTGTTGTTCTTATAACACAACCACATCAAGAACTATCAATGCCCGTATATTTGAGTCACTTAAACTCAGCAACAATTTGGTTTAAGGCGTCTTAACACCATGCTGATAAGCTTTTTGTACAAGGTAACCCTAATGACATGTCCCACCACATGTGTGCTTTGCTCAAATGATGCCTTTATTTCATTGTGTTGCAAGGTGATCATGTTGTTTACGACATCCCAAATACTACATAAATCTCCAAGGCTATTTTGTAGTAGTCTCTTCAAGGTCCAATGGGCCGACTCAACCCTGCAATTTTGTAAACAACACAACTTGTTAATCAACATGTAGCGTATGTTCTTAAAACCAGAAATTAAACAAACATCAGTCTTATCATACCTGTTAGTTGTGGTGTTTCCAAAATGCAATACTTGATTTGTCCACGATGTTACAAACCTTTGTCTGTGGGTAGTCAACGACGTATCTTTCACATAATCAACAAACGTTGGCCATGATGAACAAGCAATTTCAAATTTATTAAGACAATCATCATATTCTTTCTCACTAGCACAATCAACTGGACTCCCCATGCGTCCATGAGATAGTCCTATGCATTTTTTTGTTGAACAAATATTTTTCATTTTGCCTTGACATTCTTGTCAATGTGAAATCAACACAACAAGTTGGTTGAATTGGGGAACACATTTTTCACTGCATTCATCTATGTTGAATCTCTATTTGTAACAACGACCTTAGGGAAAAATTCACTTTTAAGAAAAATGCCTCTGAAGCATTCAAGAGCCCACACTACATTGGTTGTACGTTCGGCTTCCGAATAAGCAAATGCAACTAAAAATGTCATCCCTATAGGTGTGACACCAACAATGTCAAGTAAAGGGAGTCTGTACCTGTTAGTTTTGTATGTACTATCTATCAAGAATACCATATGACATGTGTTGCACAATTTCATTGAATCTGGATGTGTCAAAAAAATGTCACGTACAACATTTTCATCTTTTAGTCTATGCCAATGGATATATATATCGCGTTCAAGAAGCTTCATCAATTGTTGTATTTCAGTATTATTGCCTCTTATAGAAGAACGATATGCATATCGTGCATTGTACACTTGCTTCATTGTTGTAAAATTATTGTCATTGTGCTCCTTCAAAGTTAGAATAATATTCTTTGGTTTCACCATGGACCTTGTCATATCAGCAACAATAGTCTTCTCATCCTCAGTTAGTCATCCAACATATGGATGTCCAGTCAATGACTTAGCCAAAGCATGATTATGAGACCCATATATTAACTTCACCATCCACCCTTCACCTCCTGGGACTGCTTTCGCTCTCAACTTAAAGGGACAATTGCATTTTCTACTACTAGTCATTGTCGTTACTATATCTTTCTTGTATGCTCTATACTTTCCACTACTTTCACAATCAATTAAACCAAACGATGTTATTCCTCTTTTTCTAGATGATGTGTCAAACCTGATTATCACTGCCACAAAACCAATATCATATGCAACACTACGATCCTATTTTAATACGTCATCATGGGAATGAAACACCTGTAGAAACACATAGTACATTTAAAATCTTATACTATCATTCATTCTACAACTTTAACAAAATACAAAACTAAATTGCCTCATAAGTTTTGAAGGCATCAGAACAATCAACTGAACAATTCAAATTTTCAAATGTAGCACATTCCTCTCCATTGTCTTCATTCATATTCATTTCTTCAGCCATAATATTATCGTACATCCACTCATCGTTGTCCATCTTAATGAATCATCCAACAAAATATTCATTACTAACATTAAACTGTTAACAATAATGACAAATTATATCCACATTAAAATATTTAACAATATAACAATTTCATTTGTCATTTCATTTTAAAATAAATTTAAACCTTAAATATTTGGTGTTTGCTCCCTACATCATTTCAAGTTTAATTTTATTTGGAGTGTTACAAATTAATAAAAATCTCACATCACAACATTAATACTTTATTTATTATACCATAATTTTCCTAACATAATTAAACATGTTTATGATTAAATAAATAAATAATTATAAAAAAAACTATATTACAAAAAATAATTCAAAGGTTACGGATTAGTTAATCCGTATGAAGTATACGGATTAAACAATTCATATGCTTCATACGGATTATCAAATCCGCATGAAGCATACGGATTGTCTAATCCGTATTTCATACAAATTAGCTAATCCGCATGATACATACAAATTACGCAATTCATATGTTTCGTATGGATTAGCTAATCCGTATGAAGGAAATGAATAGTGAATCCGTATGAAGCATACAGTTTCACAATCTGTGTCATCCATAAGGATCCTTATAATTCATATAGATTACATAACTCGTATGGACAACACAGATGGGTGTAAAGGGTAAAGTGACTTACCTTCTCCAATGACCCCCAAATGCCTGGTGAACGAATAACCACCACTACCAACAACCTCGGCCAACAAATAACGACCAATGCCACACAAATATGCAAATGAACAACCAACAATGAAGAGAGCAAAGGATGCTGTGAAAAAACAAGCACCAGCTAAAGCAATGAATAAAGCACTTCAGACCAATAAGTAAGAAGCAAAGCCCATCAGTTTATCACGGGAAGGCGGCCCAAAGAGCAGGGAAAAATGAAAATCTCAATTCGCAAGTGAACAACACACGGACGCACCCATTCACACAGCAGCTCTTGTTGCCGGTGAGTTAGAGATCCGATCCGATGGAAGAGTACCCGGAAGAGTTGCGCACTCCGCCGGTGACGCTAGCGTCCCTGGTGGGGTGCCCGGAGCTCCACACTCTGATCTCCACCTACCTCATGTCGGCGCAGCCTCCCATCAACACCCTCGCCCTCCCCGACTTCTCCAAAATCCACCTCTTCAACAAGAAAAGCACTGATTGCACCGATTCAACAACTCCCACCTCACCCTCCCCCATCGTCGCCGGCATTCTCAAACGCGATTGGCTGCTCAAACACCGCACCAAACTCCCCTCCGTCCTCGCCGCCCTCTTTCCCTCCCACCACCTCCTCGGCGACCCCGCCCAGTGGCTCCAACTCTGCTCCGACCTCGATTCCATCAAGTACCCTCTCTCACTTCTTCACTTTTTTTTTTTTGTAAGAGACCAGAGATTCATTTAATAGACTAACTTCTCTTTCACCCAACTAATCCCTTCCCACCGAATCGGCCTATTTTGGGTTAAAGTGGTACTTCCAGTTGTGACTCGAAGTCTTAGCCAGGCCCGGCCTTGGTTACGGATTCGAGTCTCGAACCAGCACTAACAACCTCTTGGTTGCAACCCATTATGAGTGAAAGATTCACTTCATTTTCTCTTGTTCCGTTTTCAGGACTGTGATTCGGGGGAGGAACATCAAGTTCGCGGTGGTTGTCGTCGTTCAGAACAATGCGGATGAGATCAGCGAAGATAGAATGATTGCCTTGCGGAAGCGAGCGGAAGTGGATTCCAAACACGTCGTCGTTTTGAACCCGAACGACACTTCGGATCTCAAACAGTCTCTTCACAGGCATGCACATTGCGCCCGCTCTCTTTTTTTCACTATTTTATTGTGTTGATTTTCTCTGTATTATCAACAACACTGTCGTTTTTGCAGGCTGGCGAGTACCTTTTCTGAATTGGCCAGCACGTATTATAGAGAAGAAGGGAGGAGGATTAAGCAGCGGATAGAGAAGAAGAATGTTAGCTCGGTTGAGTTGATTGTTCGCTACTGCTTCAAAGTATGAATAATTTCTTCCCTGTTACGGTTGTGTTTCATGTTTATAAGCAGGGTTTTAAATTGCGATCTTAACTTGACACTGGGAAATTGCAAGCAAATGCAGCTGATAGGGCAGTAATTGTTGTCGCGGTTAGTCAAAACATTGAAGTTGTGCCTAAATTGCGATCACAAACCGTTTTTTATAACCATGTTTAGAAGTAGCAGTTTTTGTATGAAAAATAAAAAAAAAGTGGTGGAGACTGGAATTACACTTATCAAGCTCTATGATAGCAGATGTTTCTTTTTTTGACTTTCTTGTACCATTTGTTGTTCGGGAACTTTGTGAGTTTGCGTTGTTTATGTTTTTATCAAAATAAAAATTGTACGTTTTATTTAGATGCCATGAATTGTAGGTTGCTGTATATGCAGAATTCCGAAGTGATTGGACTGAAGCAATGAAATTTTATAAGGAGGCCTATGATACACTGCGAGAGGTGCGTGTGACTGCTATTAGTTTGGGTGTGTTTTCTTTTTTCTTTTTTCTTTTTTTTTAATTTTGTTTCACCATTCATGATATATCCCTATAGTGAAAATGCTATTATTGTTGTTGTATGCCTTCCCTCCAGCTATTGGATGAGTTAACTAATAAAAGAAAACTTGTCATTGTTCCTAATATTTTGCTTTAAGTCAGCCTTGTAAGTAGCAATTTTTCACATCCTCCAAGTGCATCTGTTGCAACTAATTTTATAGTTGTTCATATGTTTAACATATTCTACTTGAATTTTCTTTAATTTCTATTGGAATTGAAAAATCTTATATTGTCTATCCTATGATTTCCACGATGAGTAGATAAAGTTGCATGTGTGCTATCTTTTACATCTTTGTGGGGTTACTAGATCTGTATCCAAAAAAGTTTTGTAATGTACGTTTTCTGTTTGTTACACTACAGATTGTTGGGGTGACAACAAGGTTGCCAGCAGTACAACGCTTAGTTGAGATAAAATCCATATCTGAACAAATGCATTTCAAAATATCAACCATGTTACTGCACAGTGGGAAGGTTACAGAAGCAGTAACGTGGTTTCGCCAGCACAAGAATGCATATAAAAGGCTTGTTGGTGCACCAGATGCAATATTTCTTCACTGGGAGTGGATCAGTAGGCAGTTTTTGGTATTCGGTGAATTGTTGGAGACAAGTTCAAAAATAACTCAAGGTGTTTCACCTATTGTCCTAGGCAATCCATCCAAGCCTCAGTCTGAGTGGGAATATTATTCTGCTTATTACTACCAAGTGAGCACTTCCTACTTGTATTATACTCTGTATGTTGAGTAAGGGAAATGACTACCACTTTTGTTAGATCTCCACCCTTATAGAGAGGCATTCTTCTGGCCATATTTCTAATCAATGCAAGGCATCTTAACACACCCCTCATGCCCAAGATTGACTTTTAAAGCTTAAAGTTTGTAGGACTCAACATTTGCAGGTAGTCCAACACTAAGACTGGATAACTCATCCCCATAAGCTAGATCATGGGAGACAGATTCTTCAAATCTTTGTTCTTAATTAGTGTGGAACATCCTCAACAGTTATTTTACAGTCTTCCCTCTCTTTTTAATTGAAATATCTTCATATTTTTTCCACTTTTCTCATTACAGCCTTTGTTTCTTCTCCCTACAAGGCCAAATCACCGTAAGCAAGTTTTTACAATATTCTTAGTACCTGACATATCCTACTTTCTCTTAATTCATTCCGTCTCGACCATGACAGTCTAACTTTTGCAGCACTTATTTGTCATTTACATTTACTTTAGAATGCCAATCCTTTTTCCTCAATGTTTTGTAGCTTTTAATAATGGTACCTGACTTTTTACTTGGCAGAGTGCCAACTACGAAAGAAACTGCCAAGTCATGGGTTGAAGCCGATGTTTTTAAAACCAGACCTGTGATTGAACCAGTGAAAGCACTGGTTCAAGGTTCAATGGTTCAACCATAGTTGAACTGTGGTTGAATTTATATTTTATAATATTATATAATATTTTAAGTAATAAGATAATATATAATTAAAAATTAGGATCTAAAACAATTATAAGTTAGTTTAAATGACTAAATTATATGTTTTATAAGATAAAAACTAATAATATTTGATCTTATGTGAAATATTTAAGAATGTATTTTTATTTATCTTAAAAATATTTTGATTAAATAAAAAATAAATTAAAAGACCGGTTCAACCCCGGTGTTTTATGCCTGTTTTGGCTGGTTTTATACTGGTTTGATCAGTTCTTGACCGATTCTGAAATGCTCCGGTTTTTTAGAGTCTCCGGACAGGTCACCTAACTGGTTGAACCGGCCAGTTCGGTCTGGTTTTAAAAACCCTGGTTGAAACATTTATCTAATTACCTTGTTTAATCATACTGATTTGATTTTTTATTCTCAAATGATAATAACTGCGAGCTTAACACAATAGTAAGGTTGCTACCTTGTTGTGACTTGGAGTTCACATGTTCAAATCTAGGGAACAGCTCCTCTTTTTGCAGTGGTAAGTCTGCATATGTCTACCCTCCCCAGGCCCCACTTGGTGCGAGCCTCAGGCACTTGGTCAGTGATAGGAGTAGGAGGTGGGGTCAAGTGTACCAAAGGAGGGACAATTAGCAAATACAGTTAGTTATAACTAACTGGCCTGTTAGACAGTTAGTGGGTGGGTCAGAATAGATATAGATGCTGGGTAGGTGAGAAAGGCATCGAAAATTGTACTAGGAGGTTGAGTGCCTCGAATTTACTCTGTAGTAGCAGTAGCTACATCTTTCAGCAATAAAATTCATTCTTTCCCTAATATCTGAACCAGTTTCTATCAGTCAGCCTTTTTAATCTTGGTGTTAGATCATTTAAAGATTAACTGTCATGAGTTTCCAAACAATCATTCAATCTTAGTTAATCTTGTTGATTCTGGGCTTACCTTGACAGAGAATCATCTTAGCTTCAGCTTCTGTTATTCTGCATGCCTAGTGACTACCTCCTTGAGTCTACTTTCATTGACATGAATTTGAAACCTTCACCAATTTCTCTGATTCAACAGATATTCTAGGTGGTTTTTGGTGAATCAGATGATCTTAGATATGCCATAGTTATGACTTAACATGCTTTTTGGTATGTTTCTTACTGTGATTTAGGTCTCTATCAATGCTGCCATTTGTTTATTTTACTAATGCTTGGTTCAAGATTAATGTTAGTGAACATATGGTTATGTATGGCTGGAAAATATGGGAGGGCAAGGAAATGTTGTCATGAAACCCACCCAAAATAAGGGTAAGGGAAATGATGGATCATATTATAACTAATACTCCAAAATAATCAACACTTATTTTTTGAGTTCCCCTCCAATTTGGAGATGTTGATGGAGAAACTGTGGTACTGTATAGCCTTTTAATATTTCTAAATTTTGTTGTCATTATAAAACTGCAATATTTGTTTATAACAAAAAGATAAACTATAAAATGGATTATAATTAATCTTTTTTTTTAAACTATGTGTTTCCTATCCATTTCTAATTTAAACATCAAAACAAGAGAAGGAAAATTGCATTTTTTCCCTTCCTTTTTCCTTTTCTTAAATTTATTGCCTTCCCTCCCTGTTACACAATCTACCCAATTTCTTTTCTGTCCATCTTAGCTATTAGCCTAATAGCCTTGTCTTCACCATTTATCTTTATCTTTATCTTTATTTTATTTCTTTGTATTGAGAATTGTTATTGCTATTGGCTCTATTCACA
Source organism: Glycine tomentella (assembly GCA_007407185.1). Taxonomy (NCBI): domain Eukaryota; kingdom Viridiplantae; phylum Streptophyta; class Magnoliopsida; order Fabales; family Fabaceae; genus Glycine; species Glycine tomentella. Next base: position 46,481 of record PYAF01001229.1, on the reverse strand, counting down.
CTTATCAACCTTCAAATCAGTAGTTTGATAGCCTTCATAACTTGTAATGTGATACTGTGCTGTGTCCTTTCCTGCACTGGTAACACATGCCCTCACATATTTATATGTTTGCAGCTTGCTTGTGTGTGCTTCTATCAGAATCTAATAGTTTATCCTTATCTGTATGTGCATGCAAATTTATTTTGTGAATCAATTCTTGTGTTTTTTCTATAAACTTCCATGGGTAACCGCATTCATCTCTGAAACAGTTAGCAGCTCACTACTTGAGTGAGAAGAGATCAGCTCTGGAACTTGCAATCTCAATGTCAGAAACTTCCGATGAGATTGATAATGTTGCTGATTCAGTAGTTCCTTCAGTCTATGTGGGTCAATTTGCCCGATTACTCGAGCAAGGAGATAATGTTGATATGCTACCGTAAGTCTTAATTGAGTGGTAAACAAGTTCACATTTGATATTTATCATCTTTTAAATCATTGTTTTCATTTAATTTGCAGTCTCACTGATGAAGAATACATCCACTATGCCGCTTCTGAAGGAAAAAGGTTCCGAGATTCACTTGAAATTATTGCTCTTCTTAAAAAAGCTTATGAATCCTACAGCAGTATGAAAATTCAGAGGATGAGCTCTTTTTGTGGATTCCAGATGTCCAGAGAATATTTTGGTGAAGGTGATATCAGTAATGCAAAAAAGACTTTTGATAGTATAGCTAGCCTATACAGAAAAGAGGGATGGGTGACTTTATTATGGGATGTCTTGGGTTACTTGCGTGAATGCTCTAGGAAAAATGGTACTATTAAAGATTTTGTGGAGTATTCCCTTGAAATGGCGGCGCTGCCAATATCATCTGATACTGGTGTACGGAGAGACACTGGTCCAGCCGGTCCTGCAAATCTACTGCAAAGAGAAATTGTACAGAATGAGGTTTTTGAGCTTGTTGGTGGAACTTCAGGAAAGGCAACAAATGAACACCCCAGTAATCTCAAGATCACAGGAGATGAATCACTTCAGCTTGAGGTTGATCTTGTCAGTCCTCTTAGGTTGGTGATGCTTGCATCAGTTGCTTTCCATGAACAGACAATCAAGCCTGGGGCATCAACTTTGATTACAGTATCACTTCTTTCGCACTTACCCCTTACTGTTGAGATTGATCAATTAGAAGTCCAGTTCAACCAATCTAATTGTAATTTCTTCATTACAAATGCCCAAAAACCTCAGTCAGTAAAAGTTAATAACGGAATTCAACAGCATCGAACCGAGACAGAACCTTCTCTTTCACTTGAATCAAACAAATGGCTAAGGTTGACATATGACATCCAATCTGGTAAGTCAGATACTCTTCACTTTCCTATTTAGCTGTCAAGTTCATTCAATTCACCTTCAAATGTTTTTATAAGCAAATAACCTAGGCATGTTACATTTCAAACATTCTATACTATCTGATACCCCCTACCCCAATATCTTGTGATCCTTAATTTCTGTTGTTTATGATGCTCTCTGGGGCTAACAATAGGATGATTTTTCATATATAAATCATGCAAAAGGATGCTACATGTCTTTCAAAATTGATATGGATTTATTAGACTACTCTTTAAACAGGATCTGTCCATTATCCATGGTACTCTAGTAGTATAGTGTGGTTTGTGCCTAACTTGTTTAATTTCCACCTTGACACATACATATACATATCTATTACCATTGGAAGTATTGCTTCCACTGTAGCTATCTTATGTTGATTGTGATTTGGATTCATTATATGATTTTCCAGATCAAAGTGGAAAACTTGAATGTTTATCTGTTATTGCAAAAATTGGATCACACTTGGCAATCTGCTGCAGAGCTGAAAGCCCTGCTTCACTGGATAGTTTACCTCTTTGGACATTGGAGGATCGTGTACAAACTGTTCCAATAAAAGATCCAATACTTGTGTCATCTGGTCAGAAGTCCACCCAAGTTGAAGAACCAGACTCCCAGGTGGATCTGCATCTTGGTGCCGCTGGTCCTGCGCTAGTGGGAGAAGTTTTCTTGGTACCTGTAACATTGGTCTCCAAAGGACATGATGTCTACTCAGGTGAATTGAAGATCAATCTTGTGGATGTGAAGGGGGGTGGCTTGTTTAGTCCAAGAGACTCTGAGCCATATGCTCTGGATAGTCATCATGTCCAGTTGCTTGGTATATCTGGACCAGAAGGAGAAGATGATTCTCAATTGGATTCTGACAAAATAAAGAAAATACAGCAATCATTTGGATTAATTTCCGTTCCCATTCTTAAAAATGGAGCTTCCTGGTCATGCAAATTAGAAATCAAATGGCACCGACCTAAACCTATTATGCTTTATGTATCTTTGGGTTATACTCCATTTAGTAATGAATTAAATGCACAGACAGTTCATGTTCACAAGAATTTGCAAATTGAAGGGCACACTGCTATTCTTCTGAACCACCATTATTTGATGCCATTCAGACGAGACCCATTGTTACTCTCTAAGAGCAAGCAAGCCCCAGAGTCTGATCAGCCAGAATCACTTCCCTTGAATCAAAAAAATGTGCTCATTGTTAGTGCAAAGAACTGCACTGAGTTGCCATTAAGGATAAAATCCATTTCCATAGAAGTAGAGGATGATGCTGAAAGGACGTGCTCTATTCAACATGGAACTGAGGAGCTTTCAAACCCCTCACTTCTTGTTCCTGGGGATGAGTTCAAGAAGGTATTCTCAGTCGGTTCTGATATGAACATTTCCAAGCTCAAACTGGGAACCATGTGTTTGAGTTGGAGGAGAGACCTTGGGGTTGAAGAGCAATCTGCTTCTTCTTCAACATTGCCTTGGGTTGTGACTAAACAAAAGCTGCCGGATGTGAACGTGGAGTTACCTCCAATGATTGTGAGTTTTGAATGCCCCCCTTATGCCGTAGTGGGCAATCCCTTCACGTATAATATTAGAATTTCAAACCAAACACAATTACTGCAAGAAATCAAATACTCACTTGCGGATGCACAGAGTTTTGTATTGTCTGGGTATCATAATGACACAATATATGTTCTTCCAAAATCTGAGCACATTCTCAGCTACAAACTTGTTCCACTTGTCTCAGGCATGCAACAGTTACCTAAATTTTCCATGACTTCAGTGAGATATTCAGCAGCATATCAGCCTTCAAATTCTTCAAATTCTGTTTTTGTTTTCCCTTCCAAGCCTCATTTCAAGGCAGTCTCAACTAACTCTAGGGTGGAGTCAGTTGCTAATGAATAGATCCTTTTAAATCGTCAATTCCTATTCAATTGTTTTCCATTCCTTGTAACCCTTGTTCCCCCGAGGTTCGGGTTGGGGTGAACTGCATATTTTACATGGAAAAGCAGCAGACATGATCTGTTTTGGTTTCCTTTTTACTAGTTTATCATTGACTGGGTTAGTATATCATATGTTCTTCATTAGCTATACAGCAATACACTTTCGATTGTATAATATTCTAATTGATTTTGCTTTAAATGTTTTTGGTGCTGGATTTTTTTAAAGCAGTGCACAAATATTTGCCCTAGTGGTTGAGAAATATTGACAACATACTTTCTAACACATTTTTTTAATACATTCTTTCTTATTAACTGAAATTTATTGTTTTATTGAAAATTACAAACTTCTGTAAACTTTACATCTTATTTTAACGAGTCGTGATTTTATAATTTTTAATAAATTCCAATGTTATAGTTTGTTGCTGATCTCCATGTTTAATGTAGCCAGTGAAGTATGAAACATGTTATCTTATTTAATATTTGCACATTATGGATATTAAGGTAGAATACTGACACTTTGCAATTTGGTTCTTTTTTTATTCTTTAAATCTCACGTCTTCCGTTTCGCCGCCTCCTTTGCTGCATTTATATAATTGCGTGTGAATTTTAAAGTTCGATACTGGAGATGTATTGGAGTGTGAATGTGGTTTTATATGAGGGACTACAGGATTTCAAATTCATAACCAGTAGAGTTACCATCACAAAAAAGATTACATACTGCATTCACCCCAACCCGAAAAGATCTTCTAACATCTTATCTACTAGTAAAAAGTCTTTTTTTATTTTTTAAGATTGTTTGGTTATTAAGTTTTTTTTAGCTTTTATAAAAGTAAAAGTTGTCAGCAGATCTTTTTTAAAAGTTCAAATTTCCAACTTGTGAAATTGTACTTTTTGGGAATCTATTCCCCAAATTTTGCTTGGACAATTATGTCCTCAAAAAATTTCAAAATGACAAAGCTGCCCTCCACATTTTTGACCCGCGATTGGTTTCTCTCTCTTGCTCCTCTGTGTTTTCCTCGCTCCTTGCGTCTTCCTCGTATCTCTACATCTTCCTTGCTCCTTTGCGTCTTCCTTGCTCCTCTGTGTCTTCCTCGCTCAAAGATCCGCGTCTTCCTCGCTAGAAGGTTTGCGTCTTCCTCGCTCCTCTATTCTCAATCTCTCTTTTGTTTTTTGACTTATCTTCAGATCATCCTTCTTCATTTCTTTTTCTTTGTTTGTTCACATCACTGGTTAACAATTTCTTCATCAATTTATTTTTTTCTCGTTTAAATTTTGAATTATTATGGTGCTTTTGTTTGTCTTATTAATTATTTTGACCCCTTGTACATATTCTTGTGAAGATTGCGAGGTGTTCCCTAAATATTCTTGAATGTTTATCATTGTTTCTATTTTTTAAGCTTGTGAAATGTCTCTCAATCAAATTCATGTGAAAAGAAAGAAAGTACAATGGTGTGATAAAAATATTGAGATTTTGCTGAAAGTGTGCATAGAAGAGGTGAATGGAGGAAATAAACCTCAAACCACTTCACTAAGCTTGGTTTGGAAAATATTGCAGAAAGTTTCAATAAGGTAACAAATTTGACATATGAATATAAGCAATTCAGAAATAGGTGAGATTCTTTAAAAAAGGAATGACAATTATGGGCTAAGCTTATTGGGAAGGACATTGGTCTTGGCTGGGATGGACAGAAGAAAACCATTGCTGCTAGTGATGAATGGTGGGAAGTCAAAATTCAGGTGTGTACTATTCAACTAATATTCTGAAAATGACTGATTTGCATATGTAGTTATTTCTATATGAAATTCTTTTTTTAGTATATTTAGAAAATAGCAGGTGTGTCTTAGGACCTTGGACCAGTTTTGTTGTTTATCAACTCCCATTCTTTGTTTTCATCGAGTATGTAGGCTTAGTTGGTATGTACATTCTACATCACTAATGTAGTATTGGTTCTGGCTTATGAAAGGGAATGCATATTGTGGGTTCTGTTCTCAATTTTTGCAAAATTAAAATCTGGTTTTTTCTTAATACAGAAAAAGATAGATAGAACCTCCCACACTGCACAAATGATAACACTGCATACTCTCTCTCCATCACTTTGATCAACATAAGAAACTGCAAGATCAAGGATGAAACTAGAAAGTAAAGCATCACAATTATCTCACAACTTAGTATTTTCTTTCAATGTGTAACCCTTGTGTGTGTGTGTCTCTCACTCTGGCTCTTTTTTACCACACAAAAATGCAAAAAAAAAAAAAAAAAAAAAAACCTCAAGGAGTGTAGCCTTGTTCTTCCTGCTGCTTCTCGTACACTTCCATGGCCTATCTCATGGGGAACAGCTAGTTGTGACCAATCTGAACCTTTTGCCAGCTGTACATTCAGAATGACTGTGATTTGTTTTGTAGTTTGGAGTTGAATTTTGAATATGTTATTGATATCACGTTGTCGACACGCGCCAAAACAATTTAACTAAGTTAATTCTGTAGCACAGAGATAACCTAGGTCGACTCAGAGACACGATCAATATGGTTCTAGCTTCAATTCAAGGGTAACAGTAAGGGGGGAATTTTATCAAACAGTTTGTATGCGTAAGTAAAATTTGTAAAGACGTAAACTAAAATTAAAGAGCAACACAGAAACTAACAGGATTCAAAAGAAGTAATGTAAAACAGAATTTAAAACATCAATCCAATTCACCTCACCAAGCAATTCGAATCATCATTGTTCTCAGAAATTAATCCTATCATGAAAGTTCATTCAATCTCATTAGAAGCAACTCAATCGACTTAACCCCTAAATTGATTGAAACCACAACCCTAACTGAAATATCATCCAATTAATCTGTG
>PYAF01001229.1:29910-40249 GCA_007407185.1 Glycine tomentella | reverse complement strand
TAAACAGAATAGCAATTGAAGAAGATGAGCATTCAAATAGAATTCAAAATACTAAACCAGAACTCAAATTCTCGTCGTGCTTGGGTTGGATTCTTGGATTGATTGAGGATTTAGCCTTCCATGATCATCATCAGTGAAAGCCCCATGAAATGGTTGCACGAAAATGGAAGTACAGCAAAACGAAAATGAAGAACAAGGTAGAACAGTAGAGAGAAAATGAGAGCAAGAATTTTGATCCTAAAAACTTAAGAAAAGGAAATGCAAAACTGTTTTTATTAAAATGAAAAGTGTGCTCTCCAAGTTTCACTAAAGTCACTAATATATGTAGTGACTGAGTTCTGAAAATAAAATGGGTCACAAACAAACCCAACAATCTAATTATTTGCTATTTACAACCATGAAAGTCAAATTCGCAGCCCAAAATTATAAGTGCAGAGGCGCTAACTTCAAAGCTTAAAATGACCCTCTAAATGACAGAATTGGCCTCGGGCTATTTCTAGCAAACTTATATATCTTTTCGTTATCTTTCCAAGGACTTCTAGAACGTTCCATTCGGAGATCGGTAGCACCCTATAGGTCCTGCACAAGTCAGATACGTCAAGTGAGCCAAAAATCCGAAAATACGCAACAATTAGCAATTAAGGCCACTTACTTGCCTAGGCCAAAAACTGAATTAGAATAGAAAAATAAAGATCCAAGAGAGGTCAAATAAGCTAAGAAGGATAGAAAAATACTCAACTAAAAGCACTCTATCAGTTATTTAGAGTGTGACAATTCTAGGACTATCAGAGTAGGTTTTGATGATGTTTATTGTTTAATTTAGTTGATACTCTAATCTGAATGTATAAGCCTCAGCTCTAAATAAAATACAAGGCATTTTGTCTTCATTCTAATCAAGATCATTCAGGGATTTAATACCTTGAAAGATACATTTATCTGCCAAATGTCATTCTCACAATTTTGAACAGAATGTAGTACAAGGTTTTATGTTATGAGAAATTGCAAGCATGCCATAAAGTGAATATTACACCTCATCTATAATATTGCCAAACCTTTGTTATGCTTTGAAGGGAAGCATCGTATGGTAACAAATGGGGGGTCCTATAGCCAATTCCTTGCTGGTTAACACACACACACACAAAACCCTGTTCAATTTATTTAAACGAACTGCAATAATGCTTACTTGAATCACAGGTTCAGTTTCTTTTGAAAATAGGATACTTTAATTTCTTTTTTCTCATCTCCAAAACTGTTAATACTAAATTACATACAAAACATGGTTTTTACACTATTCTCTCCACTCTTAAGAGATTATGTGTCACATTTTAGTCATTTAGTTCATTGTAATGTGAACTAGCTACTTCTGTTGTAAACAAGGTGACATTTGTTTAAATCAGAAACGAAAAGAGAAAACATAAAGGCCACTAAAGAAGCAGCAGGGAATAAATAAATAAAATTAAAAACAAAGACAAAAACATAATGAGTTACCATTTGACTCATTCTGTTTAGCTATTTTTATGTATATTAACTTGTAAAAATGCTCAGTGTGAGTGCAATTCAATTAAGATTAAATCAGTGTATAAATACGCTCTTGGAATACAAATTAGTTGGATTCATTTCATTTCAGTGGATTAAAAATGGCAGAAGTACAATTATGTACAATCTGCAGCACTGGATGCAGGCACAGCTTTTATGGGTGTTCTGATATTCTTTGCCCTGCAAAATGCTGGCCATAATCTCAAATGGAGCGGAAGTGAATTGGACCATTGCCCATTGGCAGAGAGAGTATAGCTATAGGGTGAAAGAATAACCAATTGCTCAGCAATTCTGTAAATCACTAAATGCTTGCTTGTCTTTGTGGAGGGTTTTCGTTTTTCTTTTCTTTCTTAACCCGTGTCATATGCCTCATAACAAATATGAGGTTCGTTGGTAATGGAACAAAAGTATGACTTGTAATACATTTTCAGGACTTGGGAAAAAATTCACCTGCACTCTTCTTTCGATACCTCCACGATCTTTATTAGAAATTGTTTTAGACACGGTATTGCAATTTTATGGCCTTTGAATCCAATTCCAAAGAGAAAAATGATGCTTGTATTATCAAATAAGATGGTGTGCCGGTGTGGTAACTCACTCCAATGAATAAGAACACGTACTTGCTAGCCTTGTTTTCTTCCTTTCTTCCTTTCTTGTGAGGATTTTAGAAAAAAAAAAAAAAAATTATTGTGGTGAAAGGAATTAGGAACATCTGTGTAATTACAGCAGCTCATATTTTACTTAACACTAGGTAATGGTTTTCCTTCTAGAAATGCTTTAAGTAGCACGAGTGATCTCTGAGGTTGAGTGAAGGGAGCTTCATGAGATGCTCCTCTTTTGGTGGCATATGATAACATGTCCCCGTATACTTGTGTCCATCCTGCCACCTGAAATTTATATACCAAATCAAGGTTGAGTTAAATGGCAATCCTTATATGCAAAGTTGTCAAAATCGTGATTTTACGTAAACTCGTGGAAACCTAGTAAACTCGACTCGTATAATCAAATCGTAGAATCGTATGAATCTACTTCAGATAAAAAGAAGTAAATTACCTATATATAAATATAAATCAATGACATAACTAATTTTGTCAAATTAAATGAGTGCAATATAAGTATACTAAAAAATTAAAAATAACAATTGAAGTATTAAAGTTGATAACACAAGTAAAGTGTGTTAATAAAAAAAATGGTGTAAATAACAATTACTTAAATTAAAACAAAAGTCCAGTTTTTAATAATAAAAAAATGAGCCAAAAGGTGTATAGTAAGCAATAAAGGGGTGCATGAAGCAAATCGGTTATGGATCTGACCCAACTAGATTCTACTCCGAGTTTACCGATTCTACTCCGAGTTATCGATTCTACTCAGGAAACGATTCTGCTTGCGATTTAACTCATGGAGGTTAAGTAGAATTGTAGAATCGAACGATTCTATGATTTAAATCTTGAGTTTGATAACCATGATATGTATTAAAAAAAATTCAAGATATATTGATACCTTAAAATGGCAATTTCTTGTTTAGCAAAAACTGACTGTCGTGAATCTTTAGCTATTTTTATGTTATTTCTGTGTTTAACTGAAATGAATCAGTTTTTTTATATATACTAAAGTAAATTAATTTTAAATTAGTCTATTTCTTTATTTGTTTAACTATACAATAAATAAGCTACATCCTTCTTAATTAGTTTAGTATGATTAGTTGCAATTTCTTTAATGAGGTTGGTAAAGATAGGTTATGCAACTTTGAATTTGAAACTAGCTAGTGAGCTAGCTACTCGGTGGTTAGCTTTATTACCACTAACTAAATCTTCTTCTAATATGAATTAATTAGGGAAGTTTTCAATTTTTAATTTTATTGTTTGTTTCGATTTTATCTCTTTGTTCTCATGCCAAATATATATGATAATTCTTATTTTTTTTTATTTTATAGGAGGGTCCTGAAGTAGCAAAGTTTAGAGAGCAAGGCCTCAAATTCTTACCTGAGATGGAATTTCTCTTTAAGGGTACTATTGCTACTGGTTTTGCAGCATATGCACCATCTAAAGATTCAAGACAAAGTGAAGTATTCAACAAAAGAACATAAGAGACAAATGATAACATTAATGGTAACACTGAAATTGAAGTGAATGAGCCTGAGATAGACATGACAACTTAAGCAACGTCTTCGACAAAGGAAAGTGGACAGAGGAAGAGAGTGACAAAAGAATTGGGGTTGTTGCCAAACTTTCCTCACAATTAGATCATGTTATTCAAACATTTGAATCTAGTGTATCTGCTCAAGACCCAATTAGCATTATTGCATGTGTAGCAAAGTTGAAAGATCTACCAGGACTTGAGCGTGAGAGTGAACTATTTTACAAAGCCACTAGACTTATGAAAAAGGGCAAACATGATTACCTTTGTTGCTTTAGAAGATCTTGAGCTACAACTTGGATGGATCATGTTTGACACTTGAGCACAAGTTCCTTAGTTTCTCCTCTATCTGATATCATTCACACTTATTAGTTTTGCTTGGTTATGAACCTTGGTTATGTCATGGATCTTTGTTTTTAATTTTGGTTATGCTATGGATCTTGGTTATAGTTTAGCTCTTGATTTTTATTTTCAGTTGTGTTATGACTTTTTTTTATTCTACAGGATGTCTTCATCATTATCATCAAATGACTCTTCATTTGATGATGACAATCGCATTACAATGAACAAAGTGTTGATGCTTGTTGTAGCAAATGTTACCAATTACTTCATGAATTATGTTGTGAAATTCTAAATGGTCATCCAATACGTTGTTATCAGATGTTTAGAATGAAGAAAATTGTCTTTCTTGAATTATGTGATATCTTGGAAACCAAGTACAACTTAAAGAAAACTCGAAATGTCAAAATTTATGAGCAAGTTGGCTTGTTTTTATACATGTTGAGTCAACCAAGTTCTGTTCGTAATTGTGAGAAACGATTTCAACATTCAAATGAAACAATATATAGACATTTCAATAATGTCTTAGAAGCTGTGTGTTTGTTTGCAAAAGTCATAATTAAGCCTGTTGATCCATCATTTAGAGATACTCCTAATGAGATTATGAAAGATGCCAGATATCGTCCATATTTTAGGGATTGTATAGGTGCAATAGATGGTACTCATATACGAATTTTCCTTCCCTCTCATCTACAAGGAGTCTATATTGGTTGGAAAGGCTACGCTACCACTAATGTCATGATTGTTTGTGACTTTAGCATGTGTTTCACATTTATTTGGGCAGGTTGGGAAGGTTATGCACATGATACTAAGATATTTATAAAGGCTTTACATAAGCCTGCATTGCATTTTCCACATCCTCCTCAAGGTACTTAACATTTATATTATTATATATATATATATATATATATATATATATCATTATGAGTTTCTGTTTTAACAAGCACTATTGTTTTATTCTTTAGGTAAATATTATCTTGTTTATTCTGGTTACCCTACTTTTACGGGTTTTCTAGGACCATACAAGAAAACTAAGTACCATCTCCCGCAATTTAGAATTGGGCCTAGAATCAGGGAGAGAGTTGAAGTTTTTAATTATTATCATTCTAGTCTTCAAAGTACAATTGAACGTGCATTTGGTTTGTGTAAAGCGAGATGGAAGATATTGGGTAATATGTCACCTTTTGCTTTGAAGATATAAAACCAAATCATTGTTGTTTGCATGACTTTACATAACTTCATTCAAAGAAATGACAAGAGTGATGGAGAATTTAATTCACTAGATGAAGATAACAAACATACAGATAGTGATGAGGAAAATGAAGTTGACCCTAATACTACAACATGGGAAGGACCTAATGCTCAAGTACTTTACAAATGGAACGATATAGAGAATCTCTAAAAAATATGTTTCCAACATATATTTAATTTCTTTGTTTTTTTGGATGACATTATTGATGATATTATTACAAGATTAATGACATTTTATATTTTGTTATAAATTATAATTACATAGATAATAATTAAATTATAAATTAGAATATAAGTGATTGCATTACTAAAACAATAATATATTAATTACATTTGAAATATGAAAATTAATTATGTTAAGATGTATAATTATATTTTTATAAGATACATTTGTTTTTATAAAAATAATTATTTTTTATAAAAATTTCTAGAAATAATGTCAAAGCATATAATACCCTTTTTGGTAATTTTAATTATATAAAAGACCTTTTATAATTTCATCCAAATATCATATTATTTTAAATAAATATTTAAGAATATATCTTTCAAACATCAAATTAATAATTAATTTATATAAAAATAATTTTTCAAATAAGAACTTCTTGAATAATTTTTTTTCTATAAAATTTTCTACACTAGTGCATCCAATAGACCCTAAATCCTTTGCTTGTCTGCAACTAATCTGAGGCAAGAACCGTGAAGGACTGCTAACGATAATAGACAGTCTTGGGAGTAACACTAGTCACCGATAGAAAATACCTTACTATTCATTAAAAACCTTTAGTGCAAGATAATTTTGGGTGTTACTTGACATAATGTTCCATCATTGTTACTTGCATTAGCTTCGTAGAGTCAACCTAATCCAACCTTTTAATGTAAAAAATGGTCCATTAAGAATAATAATGGATAAGGTCTAAGTAAATTACTATAATACTTATTCTCATATTACATTTTAAAAGAATATATGTATCTAGATCTGCATCACTAATAACTTTAATACCGGTATCCTTATTCATTAGATACCTAATTACTTGTACCTAATATCCACACTTTAATTAACTAGGAAAAAAATATTAATTATAAATACATATTGAATTCAATTAATATATTGGTAAGCCTTGTGGGCAATTAAAAGAAATAAAAAATAAAATAAAAATTAGTAGTAAAAACTCATCACAAATTGTACCACCAAGAACACAATGAGTAGAGATTGACTAAAAGCAACGTTTCAAAAATTTGAGAAACTAATTATAGAAGTTATTTTAAGAATTAAAAAAATAATTATCCAAATTTAAAAAATTTAAAATATATTTAAGTCTTCTTTTTATAAAATTGCATAGCTTTATTTTTAATTTTATGGAAAAGGCCCGCGGCCTGAAATATAAAAAGGTAAGTACGTACCCTCGTTTTCTTTTTCTTTTGATACTTTAGTGACTGGAATAAGATATTATTACTAATAATGTAATTACTTTAATGAAATAAAAATTATAAAAGCTTATAATCAATTTTGAAGATAATATTAAAAATATTATTTTAATTTTAATTAGAATATTTACATACAACATAAAAAATTTAATATATAAAAAGGTTTATTTTAATATTATTTTTTATGACATACGAAAAATAACTATTACATCAACAATAACACTTTATTTCAGTTTCTAAAATATCACAAAGAAAATATAAAAATGTAATTTTATAAAATAAAAAATTTAATATGGAGTGATTAAGTTATAATTAAGAAAAATAGTATTTATCTTTCTATTTATCTATGTTTCACCATGGTTAACGGTAATCTTATATGTCCATGAAACTTTCTTTTTTTCTATGTTTTCATCTCTCCATTTTTTGCCCCCTACAAAACAAAAGTTTTATACTAGATAAGTCAGTTGCCACGTAGGCGTATTTATAAATACGGGTTATCTATTAACCTGAATTAACTTAAATCAATCCAAATAATTTGGGGGTTGAGTATTTTTTATGTTTGAATCAAACTCAACCCATTCAAATTCATCGAGTTTTAGATTGGGTCACGAGCTTTAATATCTAGATTCACTGATCTCTTGACTCTTTAATTTGTCACATGTTGAGTATTAGTAACTAAGAGTGAGATCATCTCTTATTTTCTCAATTCTCACAAAATTAGGATTTTAACTCGCAATTGGTTGCAGAACATCTATTTTGTTTTTTATTTTGTTTCAAACTATTTTAGTTTTAACTGAAGTTTCAGTTGTACTATTCATTTGACTATTTGAGAATATTGAAATTTTTAAACTATATTGTAATTATAATTTTTGGATTTTTAAGCTTCGTTGATGTAGTTCTTGAACTTGTTTATTATATTTCCATTTTTAAACCATGTTTAAGATAATATGATAGTCTATGTGATGATGATGACAACAATTTGATTCTTTCCCTAATCTTTTATTTTACGATTTGACTACATGTAAAAATTATAAGTAATGTATTCAATATTTTATTTAATAAAAATTTTAGCTTATAAAAATATTATTTAAAGAAAATGTTTTGACTCTTTAATCCCGTCCAACTCAAATTATTTACAAACGATCTAGTTTGGGTTGAGTTTTAATTTTTTATATTGAAAAATCGACCTAAATCAACTTGTTAAAATTTGATTGTATTGAATTATGAATTTAGTCAAATTCAATCCAAAATTACCCGCATACAACACTATTGCCACGTCGGCGTGATTCCATCAAGTAGGATTCCATTTCGATGAAAAATCACAGAATGAATATCGCCAGGGCCTTGAAAGCAGTAAGCACAACTTACATGGTTGCTTAATCCTAGCTAAAGGGAACTCGCTTCTTAGGGCTTGTTTGGGAGAGGGATTTTAGAGGGGAAGGGAGGGAAGGAAAAGGTTTTGGTAGATATATCTCCTTGTTTGGGAGTTTTCATTTTTGAGGGAAAGGATTTGAGGATTTTTGAAAACCCTCTGAAATCCTCCAAAGCCTACAAATTGTAGTTCCCCCTATTTGGGGGTTTTTAGAAGGAAAAATAATTAAAATTACCATTATACCCATCAATGAAATCGACGCCTTGCTCTTGCACTTAGGTTTCCCATTTCCCACATTCTTCATCATGCAATGGCTGAGCGGCAGCTTCAACCTTCGAGTTCGAGCCTTCGCCGCAGCACCTCCGCCACCTCATCTCCTTCGACGCAACACCTCCGCCACCTCATCTTCATCATGCAGTGGAAGCTTTGTCCAACACTGTGGTGCCATCACGAAAAGGATCATTTCTGGTTCAGGTTTTACTTTTCTAAACCTTGATCATTGTATCCAATCTCTGAGGCTGTGTTTCTTGAGTTTCCATTTACGATAGATTATAGTTTTTAAGTGGGATATAGCATCTGACATTTTTGTATACCCTGTCTTTTGATTTGGTGTATGCAACTTGAAAGTTAGGAATTGTCCAGTGGATCCCAGTCTTGAATAATATTTCCTATCTTAAGTATGTTTATTGAGGTCAGAAATAAGCGATTTTCTTTGTAAGGGTACAACTTACTAAGGAAGAACATTTGTCAATAGCTTGCAAGTTCATACAATTTAATTGACAGGGTAGGACCAGATGAAACTTGTTAGTTTTTCTCTATTTTTTGGTTTAGTTGATTACTTTCTTTGTGTGTGTGTGATGAACTCTTGATGTTTTACAATTCTGAAAATATCTTCAAAGTTCAAAATGGGAATAACTTACTCTGAAAATATTGATGTTTGGATGGTCTGTGTGCCTTTGTTGGTGGTAGCAAGTGTTGGTGTAGAAAAGGAAAGTGGTGATGATGACATTTAGCATTAACCATTTGTGTGGCCTCTGCTGCTGATTCTTTTATTTGATACTTTCATTCTTTGCTTGAAATGTTGATTAACATTTGATTTTGGAATTCAATCATAAAGTTGAAATCATTATCTTGTATAATCAAAACTGTTTGCACGTTGTCCTGTACATGCATTAGAAGGCATGTTCTTTTAGCCTTGTTCAGACACCATGACAGCAAAGAATACTAGTGAAGCTTCAACCAAAACTCTGAATCATAGAATCTACATCACCCTACACATGAATAATCCACCATAACGTTTAAGTTTTAACATGTTACTCAAAACAGCATGTTCAGACATATCATTGATATTATCAACTAATATGGGGTTACTTATATCTAGTTCACTGAATGCAATTCCATGTTGTACAATCACGAATCATCAATTAGCCAACATAAGAAGCAATACTTTGCAGTGCAGTTGCAAATTTGAAAGAGTTTTAATTTATATATATTGTCAGTGTAAAGCAATTTTACCCAAATTATCTCATAATATTAGACCAATTTACCCCCATCATCTTATTTATTAATATGATCCAGTGATAAGATATATTTCTATTAGATGCCTGTAGTGTATATAAATTAAACTCTTTGAAATAACAAGACTGAGAGGCAATAAGATAGACAACTCCCAAGTTTTATTAAATAACAACTTGCCACACTCTACACTTTTGAAATTACCCAGGTGCACATAATTTCAATGTCATTTTCATCTAGCCAAAGACGAAAAATGAATAATTTTTAACGGAATTCATCCATGCTACAAAAGCAAATTTGCAATTTTGCCAAATGGGTTCAAGAGCAGAATTATAGTCTAAATAAAATAAATTGAAAAAAAGGAAAAAAGCAAATTAAGTACGTATATATCAAACATAAAGAAAATAAAGAGTACATAAAAGATGCATAGTCCACCTCAAGATTCTTGTGTTATAAAGTGCTCCTTGATTCATATCTATAGAGTCACAGTTTCTGTTTTTTAATTTCTATTTTTTAATTTCTTACCTCAAGAAATATCACAGTTTCTGTTTTTTAATTTCTTGCCTTTTTGTTGGTTTGTCTATTTAGATGGATGATCTAGGAGAGGAGAGAAATCTTGCATTGTTTAAATGGAGAGAAAGACGTCGAATGGCTATTGTTCATGTCATATGCCTTGTAGTTTATTACTACATGATTAGAATTTGTTCTCAAAGTAGGATAGTTGATCATACGTTGATTTTAGAGAAAGAGAGAGCACGAGAAAAA